>JAFEMH010006325.1:0-127859 GCA_022495995.1 Adenophora triphylla var. japonica | reverse complement strand
AGATCCCAGATTTGACTGACTTCCGTTCAGATGATGAAACAGTTGTCGTAATTGGAGATGGTGGTGAAAATCCTTTTGATCCTCGCACTTTGGTAACCGAGACAGAAATGCCATTGAAGAATTTGGGAGACGTTCTCAGACCGATAGCCAGCTGACAGCAGAATGATATGTAGAGCTTGGATTGGTACTCGTCCTTTCTCAACCCAGTCCAGTGTCAAACACCCTTTGTTGTCCATAGCAGCTTGAGTCAGAATCTTGAATTCCAGTCCCTTCTGAGTCATCCGAAGGCCTCTACGCCCGAGGACTACCAAATGTAATCGATGTCATCCTTTCCCCTTATTTCTGATAATGAAATGACAGATCTTTCGAGTATCCTCTTATCGAAGCAACTTAACAAATGATAAATTAACTCAAAACTTAACAACAAGCTTAATAATGAATCATTTGAACAAGATGCAAACACACTAAATGAACAATACATTAAAGAAATCTTTAAGGTGTTTCGTAAAAGAGGAAAACCGGGCCCAAGCCGCCGAGGAGGTTTTGACAAGGTGCGAATCCTTGGGTACCGTCGAGGAACCTAAAGAGACACAGATCGGAAACTTCTTCCAGTGGGTTGAACGGGACAGATCGATCGATCCGTCAGTGGAATACGTCGACGTGTTTGCACGGTCATACAGGATATGCCTAGGCTAGACAGCTTCGATAGTAGAGCACGTAATCCCTCTAGCACTGCATAAACCAAGAAAGGTAAAACCGAGGAAGATCAAGCCGAATGGTCTCTACAGTGTCAAAGAAGAAATTGAGAAGCTAACAAGGGTAGGATTCATCGTAGTCATCGAATATTCGACATGGTTGTCCAATATTGTGACCGTCACCAAGGCCAATGGGAAGGTACGCCGCCGTGTGGATTTCCGAGATCCGAACAAGGCCACCAATGACGATTACTTTTGCCAAACATAGACATCCCGGTGGACTCCACCGCTAACTACGAAGTCAAATCCTTCGTTGATGGCTTTGCAGATACAACCGTATCAAGATGGCCGAGGAAGACCAAGAAAAGACAGCCTTCACCACGCCGTGGGGAACTTATCATATACTGATGCCATTTGGGCTTAAGAACGCCGGGGCTACTCTACCAAAGGGCGCGACCGCGCTTTTTCATGACATGATCCACAAGGAGATCGAGGTCTACGTAGACGACATGATAATCCACTCCAAAGGCGAGGACGGGCAAAGACTTTGTTGACTCCGCGGAAGTTCTTTGAGAGACTCGAGACAACATTCCATGAGACTAAACCCTCGCTAAAATGCACCTTCTGAGTGACAAGGGGAAAAGTGCTCGGGTATATGGTCACTGAGCGAGGTATCGAAGTTGACCCCCAAAAGATCAAAGCCATTATGGATATGAGGCCACCTCGACCTGCACGTAAGTCAAGAGCTTTATGGGAAAACCGCAAAGCACATTAGCCGCTTCCACAACCGCTGACCACTATGTGCGAGCCCATCTTTCAAGCTCATGAAGAAGAACTTAGACACGTAATGGACCGAAGAATGCCAGGATGCTTTTGACCAGATCAAGGCATACTTGGTACACCCTCCAAAGCTATGCCCCCCACATAGACAAACCTCTTCTCGCTCTATCTCACTATCACCGATACGGCAAGCTTGGGGCTATGCTTGCTCAGAAAAGAAAGACTCTCGTAGAAAACGCCATTTACTTTGTCACCCGGAAGTCAGCAGGAAGTGAGCTCAATTACTCAAGATGTGAAAAGACTCGTAAGCAGATCGGTCCGGGTAGTCGGCAAGTTGAAGCATTATATGCAAAGCCCACCCCGTGAATTTGGTCTCAAAAATGGACCCCATCAAGTACATCTTTGATAAGCCTTCCCTCTCGATGCGTCTAGCAAAGTGGTCCTTCTTCTTAGCAAGAGTACTTTACATCAACTATGTGACCAGTAAAGGCTATCAAGGGTCAAGCGTTGTCGACCACCCGGCAAACTTTCCCGCAATGAAGACAGAGGGCCTCGAACCCCACCCTGCATGAAGGGATCTTTGCAGCCGAACTTGAAAACCGATGGCAGCTTGTTCTTTGACTGAGCCGCTTAACAAAAGAGGAAACGGTGACGGATGCTATCGGTCGATCCGAAGGATGAAAGCATACACCCATAGCCCTCAAGTTGAACTTCCCGCCACGAACAATGTTGCCGAGTATGAAGCCTCGCATTACTGGTTTGGAAGCCGCCTTAGAAAGGAATGTCAAGGAGCTAGAAGTTTACTGAGACTCACTCGATCATCAATCGTGTTTCCAACAAGTGGAAGACTCATGGACCCTAACCCGCAGCGGTATCATGCCCATATGGAGGAGTTGACTCGGACAGCTCAGTAGAAGTGACCTTCCACTACTTGCCAAGGGAAAAGAACAGATTCGGCAGATGCATTAGCTACTCTAGCCTCATTGGTAGAGATCCCCGAGGGAAAAGCCATAAAACCCTTCCGAGTGGGTAGAAGAGAAGCCCCACTTTCTGCCAGAAGTAGACCCTGGGACCCGAGCCTATAAAGGAACCCCCGTACAATCAAATTTACCAGCTCCTCAAAGATGGAGAGTCACCAGAGACGAAGAAGGTAGACTCAAAAGAAGGTGTCGAGCCAAGAGCTTGCAAGCTCTCGAAAAGGTTGGGCCTCCCATTATGTCATTCTAGGAGGCAACCTATACAAGAAGCGATACCAAGGACCACTCCTCTTGTGCATCACTCAAGAAAAGGCTCAAGAATTGATGACTGAAGTCCACAATGGTCCCCGCGGTCCTCATATGAATGCCAGCAGCCCCGATGCAAGTGATCCTCGAATGGGTTACTACCGGATTTCCATGGAAACAGATCGTGTCCAAGACGTCCGAGCATGCGACAAGTGCCGGTTTGCCAACCTCAACCATCTCCCGCCTCATGACTGCACCGCATGACGACTCCTTGGCCGTTTGCAACTTGGGGTATTGACGTGATAGGGAAAATAGCCCCGACAGAAGCAATGGGCATGAATTTGTGCTAGTAGCCATCGACTATTTCACCAAGTGGTAGAGGCCAAGTCTTACAAGGTCCTCACTTCCGTAAAAGTGGCCCAATTCATCAAAGAAAACATAATGTGCGTATACGGGGTGCCCAACGAGATCATTTCCCGATAACGGGTCGCACTTTGAAGGGGACTCGCGATAGGTTGCCGTCGAATCTCAGTAATCACTCGCCACAAGTCGTCTCCGTACATGCACTCGCACTAATGGAGCCGTGGAAGCCGCTAATAAGACGCTCGAACGGATCATCCGGAAGCATGGCCACCCGTGGTCGTGATTGGCCCGAAAAGCCGCACTGCACTCGGGGCTGCGTAACGTCCGTCGAACAAGCTACAGGAGAAACTCCTTTTGCCTTAACCTACGGGATGGAAGCAAGGTTACCAAGGGAGTTGGAAATCCCGTCATTAAGGGTCCTCCCCGGAAAACAAAGGTCAATGAAGTGGAATGGTTGCGCAATGGCATGATGAGTTAGCCCTCGCTGACGCAGAGAAGGCTAAAAGCCATGGAACACACCCGAGCCTACTGCAGGCGGATGGCCAGTAGCGTTTGATAAAAAGGTCAAGGCCGTAGACATCAAAGAGGGTGACTTAGTGTTGAAAGTGAAGCCCCTACCAGCAGACAACCCCGGGAAAATGGGAACCCGTTTGGATCGGCTCCTTATGTGGTGCGTAAGATACTATCGGGAGGAGCCATGAAGCTTGCAGACTCGGGACGGCAATCCCTTTGTCCACCCAAATAACGGTGATAAGCTCAAAAGATACTATGTCTAAAAGAAAAAAGAATATAAAAAAAAAAAAAAAAAAGGGTGCAAAAGAGTAATACCTCAGCCTAGGCCGAAAACCCCAAAAAGGGCGGTCTAGGCAAAAGACTGGTTTGCACATATAAAAAAAAAAAAAAAAAAAAAGAGAAAAAAAAATCTTAGTGCAAAAGAGTAATGCCCACTAGGGCCGAAAACCCCAAAAAGGGCGGTCTAGGCAAAAAACAAATGGCCGCACATAAAATTTTTATAGTTCACCAGAATGAACTACGAAGACCTGAGCCCCTTAGTCTTTCTTGTAAAAGGGGAACGTAGGCAGCCATATATGGTTCGGTCTAAACAATAAAAAGGACGATTAAGTTTCCATGAAATGTGTCCTAAACAATAAAAAGGACGATTAAGTTTCCATGAAATGTGTCCTAAACAATAAATAAAAATAAAGGGTATTTTAGTTTTCATAAAACGGGTCCCAATAAATAAGACATTTGAATTTCCATGAAATGTGTCTTGACTAATTTTTAAGATAATATTTCTTGTTCATTACAAGTTAAAAACTTCTTGATGAGTTCAAGCACGGTCTACCTCTTAACTCTGCTAACCTGCTACAAAGATCTAAAATACAATAAAATGCCTAAATAAACTAATGTGTTTGCAAAATGGCAATAAGAGGAATCCTAAGAAAAGATTTGTGTCGGGCCGTCATTCGCCGAGTCTTCTTTGGTCTTCTTCCCTTTTCCTCGGCCCCGTCGAGTCTTCTTCCTCTTTATCTATGATGTTGGTATCCTCATCCCGACCTCCGTATCCTCACCGGAGCCTCCACTAAACCCGTGTCAATAAGTGCTCTCTCTATCCGAGCACGAGTCCGCACCTCCTCCCTCCGAGCCTCGGCCAAAGGAGCGACCCTGACAACCTCTTGCACCGAGCCTCCATATCCCCGACCAAGTCACCTGGATCGGGTTACGGCGACTCCGCCTTAGCCTCGCCTCCTCAAAGTCCTACTCGAGTCGCAAGCCGCCCAATAAAGCTCGACGTCTCTCCTCCAAGATGACTGAGTCGCTCCCATCTCCCTCTCGTACTCACCCAAGTAAACAAAGGGTCAAGATGGTGCTCTTCCCGCTTAAGATAGCCCCGGGTGGGAAAGCAAAGATATGTCCAAGCCCTCGAGAAGAAAGAGAAGCCGGGCCGGATCCCTCATATCCAATGACACCACCTCCATGGTCCGGATGTCCTCCCACGCTCAATGGCTCTGTAAAGCCCCAAACCTGCTGGATACTAAGCGGTGGTATGTAGAAGGATGACCAAATAGAATCTCGGAACCCTCACAAGATAGGACTCCCGAAATATTCTCCTGGTTCTGAACCTCCATGAGGTATCCACCAACGGATGTCCGAAGTGGATAGCCTAGCCATCGTCGCCTCCCATCTACTTCGCAGTCCTGTTGCCTCGGTGCACCTCTCCGAGAAATCACCCAAGGGCACGCGAGTCGTGGAAAGCCCCGGCAAAGCCCCGAGCCTCTCCTCAGCCCATAAGGTCAACACACTGACTCCCGGATCTCATCAAATGGTCTCCCGAGCCATCTGTCAATCCCATGAAGTGTCTCTCCTAAAACCGGCGGGACAATATCCTTCCCGGCCTTGCGATCTCTAACCATGTCCAAGAGACCACTATGACAGATCCTCACGGACTCGGCGGTGAACAGAGCGAGAGAATACGCAAAGGATGAATGCGTCCATAGCCACCGTGGTCGCAGCCTATATCCGGAGACCCAAACCTGCCCGGGATATCAGAAAGGTCAATCCTATCCGGGGCTACCATCATCCTCTCAGCCTCTCCCAAAGGAATCTGCAGAAAAGATGCAAGCTTTACCGCCACCGGCACGTCTCCGATCAGCGGAATAGATATAGCCTCAATCTCGGGACCCCCAATCAAGGCTCGGAAGTCTTCATGCGTCGGGACAATCTCGTTATAAGAAAAGCAGTAAACATGTCTCCGGACGTCCCATAACTTTCTTTGCGGCTCTCAAAAGGTCCCAATCGGGCGGGAGATCCCTCAAATGCCATAAAGACTTGATCTTGAAGGAAGAATCAAGCAGCCCCCTATGAGATTGGAAGTTGTGTCTCACCCAAGATTGAAGATCGGACAGAAAACGGTCTCGTTTCCCCCTTTGCAATCTGACGGGCTTCTCCATCGCAAAATGATCAAAGGTGGTGCTTTTAGGTCCAAAATGTGCTCTGGGAACAATTGGGACAAGTCTAAGTTGAAAATGAAATGAAATGGCCAAGCCTTGCTTTTATTCAGAAAATAACCAGTTCAGACAGAACTGTGAGCCGCACGGCCCTATTTACCCTCAGGACCTATCCGCACGGCTACATTAGCCCTCTGCAGAAAAAAATTCTGCAGCAACCAAAGTTGCTGCCCAAGGGAGTTTTCACCCCACTTTTTCAACCAAAACCTGTACAAAAACATATCCAGAAGCCATTCAAGCATTTATACACCATTATAAATCATTTTGGCCCAGTTTCAGCCCCGATTCCAAGCAAAAAATCGCCCCAAGGCTCAGATAATATGCAAATTTAGAAAACATAAATTAGAAAAGCAAATAAAACATAAGTACAATGTCTTCGCCCCATCGGCGCCAGAATAAAGCAAAAAATAAACAAAGTGTGCATAAAAATTGTTCATTGTTTGTTTTTGTTCCAAATCTACTCTAGAGACCTCCTAGGCCTCCGATTCTTCTTCCTCCTCATCACTACTCAGCTCATAAATGCTAGCCTCCCTCATCAGGTCCTCCTGGTCGCTCACATCAGATAGATGGACATTATCGTGCCCATACTCAGCCAGTTTGCTCCCGTAATGTCGGCGTTGGGTCCCGCCCCCGAGGCATGGCACTGGAAGAGTACTCCGAGGCCGATGAAGAAGACGCTGTGCCCCCGACATGCCGTCTCTTGCGCCCGGGCTCCTGTGCATCTGCTGCTGCCTTTGAAGCGCAGGCCAGCTTCCTCAGAAGGGACCGGCACATGTCCTTCCAGCCCCTATTCTGCCTGACCAGCCTATCATAAGTGCGAGTGGAACTGAGAAAAAGAAGAGAAAAATCTCGGAAAATCTCGAGAAAATTGCAAAAGCGAGAAAAATGCGAAAGGCTGAAAAGGAAAGACCCTAAAAGTATACTTACAGTCTTTGTCAGGCGACAAGGTGTCTTGGGGCTCCCTAGCGTCGGGGACAGGTATCCTCATCCTCCTCGGTACTCCATGGACAACGTAGGACGGATGCGCGGGAGGGATCGGCGGGTCGATGAGGCTCATCCTCCCCGTATCCACGAGTGGCCGGCTTCACTAGCACGTGGCGTCCTCGGGCGGCTGCTCCACAAACACGGCGTAGGGGGTGTCCATGTCGAAGTACTCCTCTGCGGCCACGCACACTGGTACCTAGCAATCTCATCCTCGGCCAATCCACAGGCTGTAGCATCCGTCTTTGGAGGATCCTGAGGAGTAATGGCGTCCAATGGAGGGACATGGCCATGCTGCCTCGAGAAATGGTCCCCCAAGTAAATGACATCACATGTCAGCCCAGTGAGCCACCTCCTCTGCCTCGTCGCCTCAATGGCATCTCCCAGCAAGATCTCCGGATACCTGCCCCAAGGGTAGAAGTCCACTCCGTCGTGCCTATCCTTGTTGATGACCGGCCTCACCATTTTGTAGTCGAAAGTGATCCGGGTCTTCCCCGTAAATTTATCCCTCGCATCTCCCCTCCAGCGAACCATAGCAGGGAAGATGGTGACATCACTCTGCTGGTTCCAAGGGAAGAACCCGATCACCTCGCAGAACCAGGCCTGCATGTTCAAAACATCAAAAGGTCATTCTCTCTCTCATAAAAGTCTCAAGACAGAAAAGAGAAAAGAGAAAAGAAAGGAGACTACCTCAAGGGCAAATGAGAAGCAGTCCATGGAAGCAGCTTTGTTCCGGCTGTACATGTCCAACGAGAAGTAGAGCTCCGCCAATCCGGCCTCTCCCCAAGAGACCGTCCCTATCCCATCCACATCCTCCAGGGAGTCGAGGAGGCAAGTCATAGCTAGCGTCCCAGAATTGGCAAAGATAGTGACTGACAGCATCAACCACACAAATGCTCTAGCAAGCTGGTGGGCAGTCACATCATTAGCAGCAAAGTTCTGCATGCAGTTCTGAACTGCCACCTCGACATTCCATGTCTCCATCCCCAGCCCCTTGGGAATCAGCTCAAATCCAACCAAAGCCTGGAACTCCTCGGGCGTAATGTGGTCTCTCCAAGTCACGGGCCTCCCGGTGAGCTGTAGGCCGGTAATAGCCGTGAAATCGGCAGGAGTCAGCTGTAAGCTCTCCCTGCTCGAGGTGAAAGCTATGTGTACTGTCCCACCAGAACTCAGAAAGGGCCTGGACCAAGCCCTTGCTCTTCGAGGTGATGTGAACACCCCTGCCGATATCCTCGACGAATGAATCCAGGCCGGTAGCCCTCACCAAATCCTTGGGGTTCACCCCATTCTTCTCGAAATCCGGCATCCTCTGCCAAAGCTTGACCGCAATCTCTGATGGTCCTCTAGACTTGTTCTCCTGTAGACAAGCACAACCAAAAGAAATGTGTCAATCATTCATCATTTTCAAAAGCATGCATATATTCAAAAAGTGCACATGTTTTTCAAAAGAAAAGCATTCACAAAAGTTTTTCTAGCATTATTTGCATCAAAAAAGCGTCTTTCATCACTTGAAACACGTCATGTCAAGTCTCATTGCTTTCCTAAAGCACAAAATCACAATTTTCACAATTCCTTGCACATAAGCATTATTCTTTCAAAAATGGCATGCATGAATCCTTTTCATCTTCCAAAATCATGTTTTCTCAAAATTTTGACCTAGTTCTAGCACATGCAAGAACTCCGTCTCACTTTGGACAAAATTTTCATTCTTACTTTATTTGCGAGAAAAAAGTGGGTCATTCCCATTATTTTTGTCAAAACAAATTGCACATTGCATATTCTTAGCCTCATAGGTTATTCACCAATATCTCAAAATCATTCAAAAATCCTAGGAAAATCCTAGAAAATTTCTAAATTCGGGTCAAGCCCTAAGTCATTCAAAATTCAATCAAAATCGACGGAATTGAGCAAATTAAGAATGCTTACCCCAACCGATCGCGGGTTCGTTGATTTATGCTCTCTTCTCCCCGGGTAAAGCTCCGACGGAGGCGTAAGAAAGTCATACTTTCTTTCCGTTCGCACGAGCTCCTTTCTCCTCCTCCAAGCGGCCGCCGAGATGTTTCTTCTTGCTTGCCTCGGTATGGGATTGCCCTCCGGATCCATCTCAAATCAAAGGGAAGCAAGGGGATTGAAAGAATTATCGAAATTCTCCTCCTCTCTTCTCTCTCTCTGCGTTCTTGGGCGGCAATACAATGCCAATGGCCCGTTCAAATCTGATTTTAAATAATCTGGAAAAAACAGGCTTCTAGCCGTACGGCTCCTTTTTCTCCATCTCATGCCGGGCGGCCTCATTCGCTCTGAGCAGAAAATTACAATCCTGCCCTTGGACCTTCCACTTGGGCATGCAATTTCCGTTATCTTTTAACCAAGATAACATCTTTTTCAGAAGATATCCCTTATCTCTTGAGCAATTAAGCTTTCTTCCCAGTCGCCTCCGTTAATTCCGTTATAACGGGATAATGTTAGGTGACAACCTCCAAATTGTCAAAACTCTAAACTTAGCTTACCTCTATCCCGAATAGTGACGTATGCTAAGTTATCCTAACTTAAGCTACCTCTATCCCGAATAGTGACGTACGCTCAAGTTTCTCTCAACTTAAGCTACCTCTATCCCGGATAGTGACGTACGCTCAAGTTTCTCTCAACTTAAGCTACCTCTATCCCGAATAGTGACGTACGCTCAAGTTTCTCTCAACTTAAGCTACCTCTATCCCGAATAGTGACGTACGCTCAAGTTTCTCTCAACTTAAGCTACCTCTATCCCGAATAGTGACGTACGCTCAAGTTTCTCTCAACTTAAGCTACCTCTATCCCGAATAGTGACGTACGCTCAAGTTTCTCTCAACTTAAGCTACCTCTATCCCGAATAGTGACGTACGCTCAAGTTTTACTCAACTTAAGCTACCTCTATCCCGAATAGTGACGTACGCTCAAGTTTCTCTCAACTTAAGCTACCTCTATCCCGAATAGTGACGTATGCTTGAGTTCCTCTTAACTTAAGATACCTCTATCACGAATAGTGAAGTATACTTAAGTTCTTCTAGCTTTAGCTACCTCTATCTCTGTCAAAAAGAGATAGCGCCGTAAGCTCTAGCCTTCGTTATTTCCGTCATAAAGAAATAACGTCATTCAACTTTAGCTACCTCTATCTTCTCGATAGTGACGTAAGCTCCAGTTTTCTCAGGTGACAGCCTCCATTAATTGTCAAACCCTCAAGTATCCTAGACATCGTTCCTAACTATCTAGTGATGCTCGAACTACGATCAAGGCTTGATTCCTACGGGATACGTAGGTAGCCTTTTATAAAAGGTCCAACCATCCGACCACTTTGGTCACCCTTTTCCTCCGTCACTCCTCAGTGATGAAGTAGTCTCTCATAAGAGACTTTGTTATCTGACCACCTTGGTCACTCCTAGCATATCCCCAGTAGGATCAATTGCTTGACCTCCTAGGTCATTCTCTCTTCTATTTCCCCAGCAAGAGACCAGTTTCTCTTCTCCATTCCCCAGCGGATCCTAATTCCGAACTACGGCCTGGCTTGATTCCTCCGGGATACGTAGGTAGCCTTTCATAAGAGGTTCAGCCACTCGACCACCTTGGTCACCCAATCCGTCTCGGCATTCGCCAGATCGGATCCTTTTCTATCGACAACCCCACTCGCCTTGCAAGTGACGTTGCCGAGGGGCTTCTGTAAGTACCCAAATCTGGCTCATGCCTTCCGGTCAAATTTTCCGGCAATTTCGGTAAGTTTTCCGGTAATTCCCCAGACCTTCCTAGTGTTCCGGAAACATTCCGGAACTGTTTTTAATTAATTTAGGGCTGAAGGGGATCCTTCCTAATTAAGAAACACGTTTTTCTTAATTAGGAGGAAAGGTTCTAGAATTTGCCACCTTGCATGGTTCTAGAATGCTGAGTCATTGTGGATAATGTCGCACGGCTGCATTAGCTCGCTGTCCTTAGCCGCACGGCTTCATTAGCCTTATCCAGACTGCCTATAAATAGAGCCCTCCTCTACCCATTCCAAAACAACAATGAACACCACAAATCATCCACAAACACTCCTAATACGTGAAGAATACTGCTGGAAGCTCAAGAAGGTGAAGAAGAAGGCCAAGAAGCTCCCTCCCTCCTCCTTGAAGATCCAAGACCAACCTCTTCTCCTAGCTCCGCCCGAAGAAGAAGGAAGCCATTGGTAACCTCGCACGCCCTAACCTCGCATCCTAATTGCTTTATAAATTGCTCATTGCATTATCTTTATATTGCTTGGGACTTGCACTACAAGAAAAACAGGTTTTAGCGACGGAAAAATCCGTCGCTAAAAGGCAAAAATCCGTCGCTAAAGGCATTTAGCGACGGATTAGCGACGGAAAAAATTCGTCGTTAAAACCCTTGTCGCTAAATATTAACGACAGATTTTTGGGCTGTCGTTAAATTAACGACGGATAATTCCGTCGCTTAAACTAAAAAATCCGTCGCTAAATGTTGTAGAGGAACGACAAAATTAATGCATTAGCGACATTATTAGCGACGGATTTTCCGTCGGTAAAGTGCTTTTCTACTTGACGACAAAATTAGCGAGGGATTTAGCGACAGATATTTCCGTCGCTAAATCATCTAAAAATTTATTCCTTGATTACCGACAGAATGATCCGTCGCTAAATTTAATAATTTTTTCAATATAATTATATATTTTCCTGTTTATACCCTTGTTTAATCCACCTGTAACAACACAACATTGCTCAAAAAGAATTCCACCCTTGAATGTAAAAAAACAACACAACATTGTTCAAAAAGGATTCCATCCCTTAAACAAAGTACCATACTAATACTTAAAATATTTATAAGTTACATCTAGTTCAAAAAGGATAAACCAACAATTCCAAACCGAGAATAAACATAATAAACCAACAATATTAACAAGAGTTTATCAACTAAAAGAAATTAGTTAGAGGGCTCCCCAAGTGTATCATTAACCCGCTCTATCAACCGTTCTAATTTTTCTTCTATTTTCTCCCTATTTTTTTTCTCGCGATCCACTGTTTCTTCCAACTTAGCAACCTTAGCTTTCTCATCCGCTAACTCATTCTTTAGTTGATTGAACTCAGCTTCTTTAGTACCATTCTCAAGCAAACAAGAGGCACTAGTCCGTCCATCACTCCCATAAGATCCACTCATTGAACCAATACCATACACACGTTGCTTTTTCACTCCAGCAATTTCCTTGTAGATTTCATTTTGTTCAGCGGTAGTCAACGTTCTTGTAGCGGATTCTTCAATTAGTCTATTCTCATAATCCTCCTTCAAAAAACAATATCTCTTGTTATAATGAACAGTAATGTTGTATGCAATGACTGGAAATAAGACAATTCAAAATTGTTAATAATGCATACTCCACAAAAGAACTGGATGACTTCGTGTGGTGAAGAGGACCAGCCAGAAACACAAACAGACTGTTAATAATGCATACTTCACAAATGATTAATCAGTCTGCATACAGTAATGTTTTTCGCTACACAAAATATAGGTTAAACATGAAATACTTGCTCAGCCAGATTGTATCCATAGTCAGAAGACGCTTTAACACTTTAAGCAAATAGATTAGGCCACCCCACAAGTATGTGTATCTGGGTCGGATTTAAATTAAAAGCAAAATCTGCATCTTGCCACCTATCTAACTCTTTTTTTCCAAATATCTTTTTGGCCCTGATCATTACCCGCTTCCTCACTTCTTTATCGGTTACAAGACAATAAATAAACCTTCTTTTTTGGGCTTGAGCTGAACTATTGGAGATACTGTGATGTTACAGAGTGCACGAGATGTCTGTTTTTCCCAAGTTTAAAGGATGCTATTAACAGAGTTTTCTTTGCGCATATTTTGCTAACAGTTAACTGGTAAAACTAGTTGAAAATGGATTACTCATTCAATCGGTCCTTAGAATATTAAATTGATATACTTATCCTGTTTTAGGTTAAGAGGGTATATTTCGAAGGACTCACCAAAGCTTGGGATGAAGAGAAGTTGAAAGAAGTCTGTTCACGGTATGGGGAGATTCTCAAAATACATGTATGCCATAGTCCAGGTAAGAAACACAAAGATTTTGGATTCGTCACTTTTACATCCCGAGAAGGTGCTTTAGCTTGCGTGGAGGGGATTAATAGAGCAAACATCAGAGAAGGGGAAGTTCAGGTCATTAAGTGGCTCACAATTTCCTTTATTTTTTCTTTTTAATCATCCCAGTTGTAGTTATCATCGGAATATTGTATGCAAGTGTAATATCTATTTTCAGGTAAAAGCCAGCATAGCCACTGACAGCCACCCAACAAGCAATTACCAGATCTTTTATGGGATATATTTTGTGTAGCGAAAAACAGAGTCAGCACTCACTGGTCAAACATTTGTGGCAAAAGCCACAAACTCAGACTATTTAGCAGCGAAACGACACTAATCGCACTTAAACAGAGGGTTTGGCCACAGAAAAAAAAAGGTTAACAGATGAAGAATAGCATGCACAATCAGCAAGAATCCTTTTAGCACGATCATCCACAAACGTAGGTTCCTTTTAGCACGATCAGCACTCACTGGTCAAACAGTTGTGTTGTTGTGTTCCTAAAGAAGATTTCCTAGTGCTGAAGTTAGTGGAGAAGTATAACTTGTTTCCCCAGAGTCTATTTTGCTCTTTGTTAATGAAATTGAGGTCATAAGCTTACTTATTTGCAAGCACGTACATGAAATAAAAATAAATACTCCGTCAACCCAAAAGTTCAAAGTAGAAGGAAAATTTGTCAACTTTCTTGCACTTTGACTAAGAACTTTCAGCAAATTTTGATCATCCAAATGAAAAACTTAAAATTATTTTTTAGAGTATTCTTAATGGTGAATGAATTAACATTTTGAGATTTTCATCCTGATAATCAAATTTTCGATAAGTTTTTGGTCAAAGTGCAAGAAAATTCTTTGACTTTAACCTTCGGGTGGCACAAAGGGAATAGTCTTCAAGAACACATACCCTATCCTCCCCACCCCCAACTTTGCTCAAAGCGCTTAATCATGAAATGAATCTCAGAATTCCTCTTTGGTTTAGTCTTTCCCACAGCTTGGTATCACATTATAAAAAACTTAGTACATCACTTTTATACCAGTTGCGGAGGATTTGCATTCATAAACATCTACGTATATGTAGCAGAACGGCAACCATCTAGATATAACAAGGCAGTCAAATAAGCATTCTGATATGTATTACTGTATCTATTTATTTACTCCTGCTGATTGTGACGGAGTGAATATAAACAAAAATAAGTGATTTACTAATGATATACTTACACAAATCCTTTTAGCACGATCATCCACAAACGTCCCATTCTTGCGCATGTGCGTCTCCTTGTGAAGATCAAATAAAGTAGGTTCCTTGTCAGAGCTTTTTCTTTTCTGCATGAAAAGAAATGAAGTGGACAGCAATTATATGGCCTAAATTGAAGATCAGCAGTGCAATCTAAATTGAAGATCAGCAATTATATGTATAGACCAACAATGTGTATCAAGCTTAACACTCCACTTTCATGTATGGCCCGCTCACAAATGTAGACGTAAACAAATATACTTCACCACAGTCATCACAAACAGGGTGTCAATATGTTCACTCAAAATATTATGGACTAACAAAGGTGTCAATATGCTCATCTTTGTCAACTATGTTACATAGAGGCATTACCTAAGAGTGCAATCTATCGGAGAAGGTAATAATATCCCTAGGAGATTAAAAAAGTGTGGACTTGAAATAAGAGGAAAAACATAACTCAATATAACTTACCAAAGTTTCCATGTGGGCAACTGAAGATTTGGAACCTCCGTAATGCTTAGAGCGGCCGCCCCAACATCACCAACCGATTGTTTGACATTTTTTCAGATTTTTCCTTGACCTCAGGTGTATTCCAGTGTGGGATCCACTTAGAAGACCAATCGATCTCGGTTACACATTTCGGCTTCTGCTTGTTTCCATTCCACTTTTTCTTCCAACAACTCACCATATCAGAATAACGCCTTCCGGCAAGCCTCATGAAAGCATCCTTAATAAGCGTCTCATCCTTCTCAGGCCAATTGTACTCTAACTGCAATGGAATAGACAACAAAATTTAGTAATAAAACATTTATTATATAACATTTATTATAAAACAATGAAAGATACCAATATACTATATTTTGAAGTCAACTAAATATGAATCGAAACATACAACCGAATGTAATAAATATGAATGAAACATAAACCGAATGTAATAAATATACCAATATACTATATTGTTTCTCAATTAAGCTAAAAATAAAATAGTATACCTTGAACTGGGTAAAATACTCCTCTTTATAGTCTTTTGGGACTCTCTTCCAATCGAATCCTTCCGAGAACATATGTTTCTCAAATATGCTTCTAATGCTACGTGCAGTTTGCGAAGGCATCAATCTATGGCAAATAAAAACACCAATAAGTAGAAGCAACAGGGTAAAATACTCCTCTTTATCAGACTTTTCCTTTATTTAAAAAAAAAACTATTTTTTAGCAAATAAGAAACCAACTAATCAGATGTCAAATTCTATTTTTTTTAGCAAATAAGAAACCAACTAATCAAATGTCAAATGCCATACCTGCCACTAACTACAGAAACTAATGGAAGACTGCCCCTTCCCTGAATGGTAACTGAAGCAGTTGAAGAATTAGGGACCCCGCGTGAAGAAGTTGGAGTACCATCAGTAAAACCATCACCAATCTCAACATCATTATCATCTCGTGGAGTGGAGGGAGGCTCTTGATGTGCTGTTGACGAGGAAGAATGTATGCCTCTCCCTTGATTTTGACGTAAGCCACGGATACCCTTGCCTCTAGCCATCTGAATGTTAAAAAAATGTCATATAGCAATTCAATCTATCAGGAGCTTAAAAAATGAACAAATATACACAACAATCAGGAAGATAATATTTAAGCATAAAAATGTAGCAAAGAGAGAATGAAAATAACTATATTAACCTGAACTATCATTTTCAGTGTCCCCTAAATCAACGTCTTCACTTTCATCATCTGTTTCCTCATTAGTGTCATACTCATCCTCCTCACTAGTTTCACGTATATTATGGTGAATATTTAATTCATCCTCATCCGCACTATCCTCCTCATCTTCAAGCTCTACAAATTCATTATTATCATTATCTAAACGGACTTGATCATCATCGACAATCACATAATCATTCGTATCAATGGCTTCCTCTTGAAAAGATGAGGACTCCTCAATAGGTTGAACAATTGGCCTTGCTTTAATCTTACAAACAGCCCACCAGTCCACCTTGTCACGTTTCAAACTTGGATAATTACAATAATAAACTTGTGTAGCTTGTGTAGCTAGTATAAAAGGTTCGTACCGATTAAGTCTACGTTTATGGTTGATGTCTACAAGCTTATAGTGAGGATCAACCTTTGTACCCATAGATGTAGGATCAAACCACTCACATTTGAACAAAACAACTTCCTTACGCGAAAATCCTGGATAATCAAGACGAATAACTTCTAATAGACGGCCATAGTAATCACTCTCGTAATCATCGTAGCTTTCACCTTTAACACAAACGCCACTGTTCATCGTAGCTCTATTGGAACCATGTTGAATAGTGTGGAACCTATATCCATTCACTAAATAACCAGAATAGGCTTTAACACTTTTGAACGGGCCTTTAGCAAGTTCCTTGATCCACTCGTCTGTAATGTTATTGGTAGGATCACTTGCCTACACAAATGAAGAGTAGGTTTTTCAAACTTATGGCAAAAAAGTGAGTAAAATGAAATATGAAAAAACTTGAAATGTCGAAAAATATTACGTATTGCTTAAACCAGTCTGGAAATTCATTTTCCAATTTCACACTAAGTCGAGAATCCGTAATTGTTGGTTCGCTTCCCTTGACATGCTCGGTATATTTCCTTTGACAAAGTATAAGTACAAGAGTTTTAGATGACTATTAAAGATATAGACTTGGAGGATAAATTGATAAAAGTAAGTACGTACGTACTTAGTGTATTGAGAAACCTCTTCACAGTTCAATAAAACATAGGCTCGTGCTGCTTTGTACTCCTCATCAGTGAGAAATCTCATTTTCTCTTTCCCAATGACTCGACCAGAATGTTTGAATATTGAAATTAAACCTTCTGGTTCATCTTCATAAGCGCATTCATCATCATTACGAGGCACATTTTTATTTTTCGTTCTAACATGATCCTCAAAATAATATGAACAAAACATTGATGCCTCTTCCATCAAATATGCATTGGCAATGGAACCCTCAACTCTTGCTTTGTTTTTCACATTAAGCTTTAACTTGCGAAGGTACCTATAAGTGATTTTATAGAAGTGTAAGCAACTATTTTTAAAGGTAGATATATAAAAAAACAGACAGAGAAGTACCTCTCAAATGGATACATCCATCTATACTGCACCGGGCCAGCAATTCTTGCTTCATACGGCAAGTGAACCGGTAAATGCTCCATTGAGTCGAAAAAACTTGGAGGAAATATACGTTCAAGTTTGCATAGGATAACAACTATGTCTTTTTCGAGTCGTCTCATATCTTCGTCCCCAATCACTGTCGAAGTTAAGTCTTTAAAAAACAAACTCAATTCCGTAAGTGCCTTCCAAACAGGTTGTGGTAGAAGCTCACGAAAGGCAATTGGTATCAACCTCTGCATAAACACGTGACAATCATGACTTTTCATACCAAACAACTTCAGTTTTTTCATATCAATACATCGACCCAAGTTCGACGCATATCCATCTGGGAATTTTAGTCCATTCACCCAATCACACAAACAAGCCTTAGACTTCTTATCAAACGTGTAACAGGCTTTGGGGTACTTTCCGGTTGCTATATCAGGATTCAACTCGGGTCGACGACAATAATCATTTAGCTCCTCCCTAGATTTAGGTGTGTCCTTTGTCTTTTTTGGCACATTCATGATCGTGTTAAAAACATTCTCAAAGACATTTTTCTCTATATGCATAACATCTAAGTTGTGTCGAATCAAGTTAGAGCTCCAATATGGCAAATCCCAAAAGATGCTTCTTTTTTTCCAACCACATGTTTTTGAAAACGATTTGTTAACATTATTTGCATCTAGTTCTGTCACCTTTTTCAAACCCAAATTTTCCAACTCGCTAAGAATATCAGTTCCTTCGCGTGTCGGAGGGGGAACTCTTGTAACTGTTTTGTTTTTCATAAAGTTCACCTTATTTCTCCTATATACATGTTCTTGTGGAAGGAACTTCCGATGGTTGTCAAACCAAGATTGTTTCTTACTACACTTTAATGTGAACGCATCTGTTTCGTCCATGCAGTGCGGGCAAGCTAACCTTCCAGATGTGCTCCACCCCGACAACATTGAATAAGCGGGGAAGTCGCTTATTGTCCACATTAAGGCAGCACGCATTTGAAAATTTTGCTTCCTAGAAATGTCGTAGGATTGAACACCCACTTCCCACAATTGCTTCAACTCTGCGATAAGGGGTTGCAGGTAGACGTCCAACCTGTTCTTCGGGTTTTTTGGCCCTGGAACTAGCACCGTCAAGAACATATATTCATCTTTCATACACACCCCAGGAGGCAAATTGTACGGTGTTATTATAACTGGCCACGACGAAAATTGTTTCCCTGATTGACCAAATGGCTGAAACCCATCGGTGCACAACCCCAATCTCACATTTCTAGTTTCAATAGCAAACTCTGGATGAGTTTGGCTAAAATGCTTCCAAGCTGGTGAATCTGAGGGGTGGTGCATAACACCTTCATCAGATATGTGCTCAGCATGCCACCTCATCATATTTGCTGTAGCATTGGATGCATATAATCTTTGTAAGCGAGGAGTCAATGGGAAGTAATACATTTGCTTATTTGCTATATTGGTCTTTTGACGCTTCATTCCCCCTTGACGAGCTTTTTTAAACCGAGGACGGTCACAAAATTTACAAGTGATCAAATGTGAATCTTCACCCCAATAGATCATGCACCCTTCCTCACAACAATCAATCTTCTCAACCGGTAAACCTAATCCCCGCATTAACTTCTTACTTGCATAAAAGTTATCGGGGACCGAGTTAGGTTTAGGAACAACCTCTTTCATGAGTTCAGTTATTTGATCAAAGCATTTTTCAGACAATCGATTTTCAGACTTCAAACTCATCAATCGAGACACAAGAGATAGTTCGGAGTGGTTTTCGCATCCAGGCCACAATTGTTTTTTAGAAGCTTCCAACATATCATAAAAAAATTTAGCCTCGGGATTTGGGGGCTCCTCAATGTCTTCATCTGCATTAAATTCTGGGCCAGCTGCATCAAAAACCATAGTGGTGTAAGGGTTTGATCTATCCTCACCACCGTGCAATGAACACCCCCCAAACTCAATATTGCGGTTTTCGTTAGGCATGTGATTCATCTCCCCTTGGAATGTCCAAGTATAGTAATTTGCTACAAACCCATATCTAACCAAGTGGAACTTAACCGTTTCCACATCAAGAAATCTTCGATTTCGACACTTGACTAAATTGCATGGACACTTAATTTTGGCCCCATCCTTCCATCCTTGTTGACTAGCAGCGTATTCAACAAACTTTTCAACTCCATCAACAAAAGCGGGTGATAAAAACCCATCCTCAATGCGTTTATACATCCAGTGACGATCCAAACTCATTTTGTGACTCCTATACCAATTAGCAAAAAAAAAACATAAACATGCCTTTTAAGGTAAAAATAGTGAACAAGAAGTATGCCAAGTGACCGAAAACAAGGTTCATATACATTAAAGATATAATCCAAAAACATGAGTGGTATGTATTTCACGTAATCCATTATCAAATACAAACATAACAAAGTTTAACTTTCGTGTCAATAAACTTATTATTTTTAGGTAATTGTGGAATTGTGGAAGAAATTTTGACCAAGAGTTGACTTGTAGTTGAAATTTGGGGGAAAGATGGTTGGTTATATAGTGATATAGATGTGAAATAATTTTATTATTTTTAGGGGGTTGGAAGAAATGATGGACAGAGGTATTATTTGAGGTTGCGGCATGAGTTGCGGTGAGAAGAAGCGAGGAGGAGAAGGGGAATATAACAAATCCACGGGCGAAAATCATCGGTTTAGTTTCTGGTAGCTCTAAATCGGTGGGTCGCTAAATGGGTCGATTACGGGTTGTGTGATTGATGAGAAAGTGCTTGTTGATCCTAAGTTGTTGTTTATTGGGTCGAAAATTGGTGAGGGTGCTCATGGCAAAGTTTATGAAGGAAGGTGAGCATAATCTTTTCAAGATTCTCAAGTTTATTGTTACTGTAATATTTGTTGTCTTTATTTCATGCAAATGAGAATGAATCTTTGAAAACCAAGGATGCACATAAAAGGTAGCAAGTTGCAGAAGCCAACCTTCCAGAAGACGAAGCCCTTAGAGATCTGATGGGTGCACGCTCTGGCTTTTGTAGAACCCGAAATGTTCGATTAAGGCCACTTCGAAGACAGGTTACAACAAGCCTATTAATATAGCCTCCAGACTTCTCATTTCCCTGATTTCAAAAAGTAAATTGCATGTGATCCCACTTATGAGATAAGCATAGATAACCAAACAAAGAACCAAAATCAGCAAATAAGACAAACATAAATATTGCATATATAATTTAAAACAAAGAACATGTTGAACATACTTATATTGGGCTTATGCAAATGGAAATTTATTAGTTCTTTGTTTTACGAGTACAAAATGTTTACAATTGTACTATGGAGTTCACAAGCTGAAACACGGAGTTCTAGCTATTTGTTCCAATTACATATGTGTTATAATATATATATATATATATATATATATATATATATATATATATATATATATATATATATATATATATATATATATATATATATATATATATATATATATATATATAAATTGCCAAAGCAAAAGGAACATACTTATATTGCTTTAATAACTTATGATGGTTCAGATTTTGTCATCTATAATTTGTGATTTCATGCAGAAACACAGTCGAACCAAACTCGTTTCCGAAGAACTGAGAAATGAGTTCAAGCCAAGCCTGAGCATCTTACACGGAATTTAAAATGACATTGAGCTGAGGCTGAGCAATCCCAAAATAGGCATGACAGAGCTCTGCCACTACTCAGTTCATTTGTATCACCTACCTTTTAAACGTCTAATCCACCCGGGTGATAATAAATACTAAGTACCTTCAATAGAATCACTAAAAGTTGTCAACTTATACCAAGTAAGCACTTGGGATAAAATAAAATAGTGAACCCAAGTTCTGTTGGTATATAGAGCAAAAATTTCAACAGGGGTCCTGTTGGTTTCTTCTACTATCAAAAATTAAAGAATGAATCAAGTTAATAGAATCAAGGTTTCCCAGTAGGACGGCTGCCATTGAGCATTCCAATTCACAATAAAAAATTACAGATATTAGACAAAGAAAGTCACAATAAAATTACAGAGTTACAACGAAATCCTAACCATGCAAAAGGGGAAATCGATGACATAGGATTCAACCAAACTGTAAACATAATTACAAGATTTCCCAGTAGGACGGCTGCCATTGAGCATTCCAATTCAGCTTGACCACAAAAATCCTAGGGCATGGGTAGTAGTTTAAGCTAAACATTTCGATAAATGCAATCAAATGAACATTTTCACTTAGCTAACTGATAAATTTCCATTTGCATAAGCCCAATACAAGATCGAAGGAACAGAAACTATAACAAAATAATGAATCGAAAATCGGGTTCCTTTAAAAAATCGGAATTAGGGTTTCTTAAAATTAGAATTTTTAAAAGAAATTGGGGAAAATCGAGAAGGGGGAAAGCTTACGGTGGGGAGAAGAGAAGACCGGCGGAAGAAGATGAACTCTAGCGGAATAAGATGACGGGTGGCGAGCTAGCGTGAGACGGAGAAAGAACGAAGCTGTTAGGGAGAGGGAGAGGGTGAGAAGGGAGAACGTGAGAGTGAGAGTGAGAAGGAGAGAAAGGGGGAAATCTTACCTTGGATGGAGCAAATGCGTCGACGAAAGCGTGGGCGAGAGAAGACCGGCGAGCTCGTTCGAGAGAGAGAGAGAACGAAGAGATTAGGGAGGGGTATGTGAGTATGTACGCCGGCGTTTGAGTGAGAAGGAGAGAAAGAGAGGTTTTTTTTTTTTTTTTTTTTTTTTTTTTGAATTGTGAGGGAGTATTATTTAATTTGCACAATATTAATTAATTAGATTATTTCTAAGGTTAATAAATAATTTTTATTTTCCATTAAAAACTTGTGATTTTTTTAATGAACAATTATTTTATATAATAAAAAATGGAAGACTAAATTTTAAGTATATTTTTTAAACGAAAATATGACTATTTTAGAGAAATTAATGTATTTAAAAAAAAAAATTGATCGATACAATAGCATATACAATATATGCATACCATATGTATCATATATATATATCCATACACTATATCTTATATTCAATACACCATAGACCTAGCTATACTATATATCATATACTCATACCCTATATCCTATACACCATATGGTATATGCTAATTTTCGTCAGCTATACTTATACTCTATACCATATACCTTATACCTATACTCTATACCCTATATCATATACCCCCTATACCCTATGTCCTATATACTATGTCCTATATAATATGCCCTATACCCTATGTCCTATATCCTATACCCTATATGGTATAGGGTATAGGATATAGGGTATAGGGTATAGGATATAGAATATAGGGTATAGGGTATAGGGTATAGGATATAGAATATAGGGTATAGGGTATAGGGTATAGGGCATAGGATATAGGGTATATTATATAGGGTATGGGGCATAGGGTATAGGGGATAGAGTATAGGGCATAGGGTATAGGGCATAGGGTATAGGGGATAAGAGTATAGGGCATAGGGTATAAAATATAGAGTATAGAGTATAGGGTATAGAGTATAGGGTATAGAGTATAGAGTATAGAGTATATAGTATAGAGTATAGGGTATAGAGTATAGGGTATAGGGTATAGGGTATATGGTATATATGGTATAGGGTATAGGGTATAGGGTATAGTATATAGGGTATAGGTTATAGGGTATAGGGTATAGTATATAGGGTATAGGGTATAGGGTATATTATATAGGGTATAGGGTATATGGTATAAGGTATAGTATATAGGGTATAGGGTATAGGATACAAGGTATATGGTATATGGTATAGTATATAGAGTATAGCTAGGGTACAGGGTATATGGTATATGGTATAGTATATAGAGTATAGCTAGGGTACAGGGTATAGGGTATATGGTATAGGATATAGGGTATAAGACATAGGGTATAGGGTATAGGGTATAGGGTATAGGGCATAGGGTATAGGGCATAGTATATAGGGCATAGTATATATGGCATAGGGTATAGGGGATAGAGTTTAGGGCATATGGTATAGAGTATAGAGTATAGGGTATAGGGTATAGGGTATAAGGTATATGGTCTAGGGTATGGTATAGGGTATAGGGTATAGTATATAGGGTATAGGGTATAGGGTATGGTATAAGGTATAGGGTATAGGGTATAGTTTATAGGGTATATGGTATAGGGTATTGGGTATAGTATATAGGGTATAATGTATAGGGTATAGGGTTTATGGTTTAGGGTATAGAGTATAGGGACGGATAATTTTTTTTAATTTTAATATATAAATGTATATTTTTTTTTTTACTTTTTATGAATATAATAAATATTTTGGACATTTTTTAGTATTGAATTTTTTTTCAAAAAGTTATATAAAAAAAGTTAGAAAAAAAAAACAAATCAAAGTATAATAATGAAATCAGGGACTGGTAAAATTTTTTATATGTATTTATAAATGTATAGTTTTTTTTTTATTTTTTATGAATATAAATAAATATTTTGGACATTTTTTAACATTGAAGTTTTTTTCAAAAAGTTATATAAAAAAAGTTAGAAAAAAAAACAAATTAAAGTATAATAAAGAAATTTGGGACGGATAAAATTCTATAATTTTTATTTATAAAAGTATATTTTTTTATTTTTTATGAATATATATAAATATTTTGAACATTTTTTAGTATTGAAGTTTTTTTAAAAAAGTTATATTAAAAAAGTTAGAAAAAAAATAAACAAATGAAAAAAGTGAATTTTTTTTTAAAAAACAATTTCCGTCGCTAAATCCGTCGGTATTTTAAAAATAGAAATATTTTTTTATTTTTATTATTTAGCGACAAAATATATCCGTCGGTAATTTATTTTTGTAAAATCCGTCGCTAAATCCGTCGCTATCATAAAAAAGAAAATTATTTTTTATTTTTTTATTTAGCGACAGAATATATCCGTCGTTAATTTAATTTTGTTCAGTCCGTCGCTAAATCCGTCGCTAATATTAAAAAGAAAAAACATTTATTTATTTTTTATTTATATAGCGACAGAATAAATCCGTTGTTAAAAAATTTTGTCATCCGTCGTTATTCCGTCGCTAAATCTGTCGCTAAAAATGGCGGGGTTTTTTAGCGCCACTATTGCGACGGATTAGCGACAAATAAAATTATGTCGCTAAAATTCGTCGCTAATCCGTCGCTAAATCCGTCGGTAACTGATTTTTTCCTTTTATATTGCTTCCGTCGTTATTCCGTCGCTATTCCGTCGCTAATAGCGACAGAATTTGGTCTGTCGCTAATTTCCGTCGCTATTTGGCAGTTTTCTTGTAGTGTTGGTAGATTAAAGATCATATCTTCATATTCCCCCTTCCCCTTTTGCATGCATTAGACATCATTTATCATAAAAATGTAGTCTTTTCCCATAAAGGTGCATCCTTTGCACCTAAAACCCCCATTTTCAAATAAAAATGTCATCTTTATGCATCCTTTGCATATAAAAATCAAATCTTTTCAATCAAAATGCATCATTTGCATTCAAAATCCCTTTTCCAAGCATCATTTGCTTTAAAGACCACGTCTTTACCATAAACTAGCATCATATGCTTTTCAAAATGCAATCTTTATGCATCATTTGCATAATGAATGCCAATTTCTTCAAAAATGCATCATTTGCATAAAAATCAAATATTTATGCATCATTTGCAATAAAGATCATTTCTTTGAATTAAGTGCATCATTTGCAACCCAAAAATGTCATCTTTTCATTAAAGTGTCATTTTTACATACATTTCCCCCATTCCCCATTAGCAACCTAGGAACGGACCGGTGTAAAAGATCCTATCTTTACATCGTTCCTTCCATTAAAGGTTTCATGATCTCTTTAGAAAGGGACAACCTTGAACCCTATATCTCCGATTATCACTTAAGATGAGTACGAAGCATCTATACAAGCTCGACCATCTTAAAGTGTAGGATTGATGGGCTAAGGACCCTCCTTTTCTAAAGAATCTCATCTTTGACTACAAAGAGAGTCATTCTCTCGATCACGCAAGTCCCAAGGTCTAAAAAATGCGATGATCACAAGTCACAAGATGAGGATGGGATCATAATCCCGAATACATAAATTCCAAGAAATCCCGAGCGACAACCAACAAATGGTTTGTACGTCCGGAAGACGACTTGGGACATTTCCTCCTTATTTTCAAACACATGCACACAAGAAAGCACGCAAGCAAGCACGATTAATGAAATCGTGGGAGACTTGCTCCGGCAAGGCACCTTGGGTGAACGCCAAACGTTCTTCCCAAGGGGTAACTTAACCTCCGAACCCATAAAACCTTTTTTTCAAAGTTTTGAGGTAATCAAAAATGGCGTGGCGACTCCGTTTTTCAAATTAAACCGGATGTCTTCAAACTCGCGTGAATCCAACAAAAACAAAAATTTGGGCACACATTCACACCTAGGCTATCTTTCCTAGCAAAAAAGAACTTGTTCCTCCAACCTCTGTCAGCAGGGTCATTGTTCGAATTCAAAATAGGGTCACCACCAGCCTTAACTCTAAAACCAAACCTCCCAAGGCCAAAACCCCTTATATCAGTAGTATAGGCAAACTCTTCTAAACCAACATTCAACCCAGTTTCCTCATTCAATCTAACTAGGGTTTGTAAGCGTCGCCACCCTTGAGGCATCATTTGGGCATAATTAAGTTTAGCGGAAGTAAAAAACCTAGTAATTAAGTCTGAGAAAGGGAATTTCAGGCCAATAACAAAAGGATATTCCGGGAAGCACACCCATTCCGGGGAATAGCATTCAGAGGTCAAGTCGGGGTGGGTAAAGAAAACAGTTTCGTAAGGCATTGCATGGTTTTTCTTAATGATTTCCAAATTGGCCACAGAAAGCGAGCATTTTTCCTTTTTAGGATCTTTTAACAGGTTTTGGGTTACGAAACCCTCCGGAAGACCTTCGTCACTTTCGATTATGCTAACCCTCCTTTTTCCCATTTTACAAATTTGAGAAAATTACAGATAGAAAATTAAGTTGGGACGAAAGACTCACCGAAAATTTCTACTTGATTTTTTCTCTCCGACCTTCTTCCTTGATTATTCCTCTAGAAACCTCCGTGAAAGCTACCCTTTTGATTTTGTGAAAGGGAGAGTTGGAGAAGGATTGTATTTATTTAAGGAAGAGATTGAAAACGGTTTTAACTCTTAAACCATCATGACCTTCGCCTTGAAAACACCCAAAACTGTCCCATCAAAAACTTTTCATTTAAAACCGCCGTATACCTTTTTATCATTTTTGGCAAACTTTTTAAATTTTTTGTCTCTTTATATTCTTTATTTCTAAATTCAAAAAGTTTGGGGGCAATTGTTGGGCCCTACGTTTTCAGTCAACTTGTTTTCAACTTGCATATAACATCTTGGTACTAACAACTTGAGTTGTCCTACTACATCTTGATCATCTTGCAGGTTGTATTATTGTTACGTTAATTCCTACTTTTCAGGGAACTTATCAATAGAATAGAAGACTGATTCAACGACATCTCTTCACCAAGGTATCCAAGCAACGGACCACTTCCTCCTCCCTCAATGAAGTGGCGTAAATATCTCAACAAAGCTCAACGTGTTTTCGAGATTGTAGGCTTAGATTTATCTTTGTAATTAGCCATTATAAAGAGGTATAAAGGGGATAGAACACTGTTAATTCACACACAATCACTCTAGATTAAGCTCCCTTGAATACGCTCATAGTTCTGTAATCATCTACATACTTAGTAAACTTTTGGTCAAGGCAGGTTTCTAAACCTCCCGGGGTTTTATGCCGGCGAACAAGTTGTTCAAGGGCTTTCCCTAGTCAATAAATACCTTGTGTTCATTTCTATTCAACCCGATAATCATTGTACCTTGATTCTTATCACTTTAGTCATTTTTCTTGTCATTGGTAACGATTGTTGAAATTTGACCAAAATAATGAGTATGAGAAATAGTAATGAGAAATAGTAAGGAGATTATTGCTGTGAGTGAAGAGTTGTCAAACGGGCCGGGGTGGGCTTCACTTAATGACGAGCCGGGCCGGCCCAATCGATTTAGGATTTTTTTCTTTATCAATATGGAGATTAATAAATACTAATATAATGATATACTCCCTCCGTCCCAGCGAAAGAGCCATTTATTTCCTTTTTGGGCGTCCCATTTAAAAAGCCACTTTCCCAAAAAGGAAACCTTAAATCACTATTTTCTCCACTCATTCTCTCTCCTACTTTACTTTTACACTCACAACATTCTCTTTCTTACATCACCTCCCACTCATTCTCTCTCCTATTTAATTTTTCATACTCACAACATTTAAACTTTTTCTCTTTCCTACATCACATTTCTTATTTTGCGTGCCGGACAAATTTTGTGGCTCTTTCGCCGGGACGGAGGGAGTATAATTTTTTCTTCCGATACAGAGATTAAGAAATATTAATATAATAAGAAAAAAGAGAATGAGTGAAGAAGGTACTGTGAATGTAAAAAATAAAATAGGAGAAAGAATGACTAAGAGAAATAGTAATAGGAGATTGTTGCTTTGAGTATAAAGCTGTCAAACGGGTCGGAGCCGGGTCGGCCTGAAATATTAGCGGGCCTAGTAAAAGTTAAGTCCGACCCATGTGAACATCGGGCCTATGGGCCAATCCAAAGTTAAAAGCAGTGTTCTAACCTCCAAGGCCAAGGCCAAGGCCGGCCACGACCGAAAGATACATGCAAACCATGTCTCCAGCCTCAATATATACTCAATAACCAACATTCTACTTTCTTTATTTTTCGATGTGGGATATAATCCTCCAAGGCCAAGGCCACGGCCGAGGCCAAGGCAAGGCGCCGAGCTAGGCAAGGCCATTTACTTTCTCTTTTGTTCGATGTGGGATATCTTCAAGGCCAAGGCCGAGGCCAAGGCAAGGCGCCAAGCTAGGCAAGGCCATTTACTTTCTCTTTGTTCGATGTGGGATATCTTCAAGGCCAAAGCCAAGGCCACGGTTGAGGCCATGGGATATCTTCAAGGCCAAAGCCAAGGCCAAGCCAAGGCGCCGAGCTAGGCAAGGCCATTTACTTTCTCTTTTGTTCGATGTGGGATATCTTCAAGGCCAAGACCACAACTTGTTTGCTGAACAGTTCAGCAGTGGCTTTATTAAAAAAAATGTTGACTTTGTCAACTGTTTCTTACACTTTTTCTTTAGGTTTTTTTTTTTTTTTTTAGTGTGTTGACTTTGTCAACTTTTCATCGGGCCGGGCCGAGCTTTTGCAGGCTTTTCATGTTCGAGCCGCCTAAACCCACGGGCCTACTGGGCCGGGCCAAAGAGGCCCGATTTTTTTCGGGCCGCCTAATTTGAGGCCCAGGCCCTTAAAAAATCGGGCGGGCTGGATCGGGCCCACGGACTGGGCTCGATTTTAACGGCTCTATGTGAGTATGACAAATGGGTTGCATTGAATATAAAAATAGTATAAGCTTGCCATTTTGAGATGTTCTAAGTCGAGTGTGACGGTCAAAATGACAAATTGTCCTAAATCGGATAGGACGGAGGGAGTATGTATTTCTTCTATCACAATTTGAATTATAGCATAATTAATTGGGGTAGATTTTCTTATTGAGAACTTTATAAGATACTATCTTTTTTGTTTGTAAGACTCTCGTGTATTTTAATTTATAACTCTTCTTGTCTTTTAAAATTTGAAAAATGAAATTATAATTTAGAAAAAAAAAATAGCTATAACAAGTTATCCTCAAAATAATAATGATTACAAGTAATTACACCTATAATAAACTTCTTTTTTTTAGCGTGGAGTATAATCTTTTTATTATTTTTTAGTTTATTATGTGATATCCATTTAACTGTTATTCATGCATAAATTTACACAAATTAAGTTTAACATTTCAATTTTAACCTTCTTAGTTATGCATGGTTAATAATTTGATATAAATATTTACAAGTGAACTTGCATACAATATATTTTAACATTTCAATTCTTGTCTTCATACTTAATGAAATCCTAAATAGCGAATTTAATGATGCCAGAAATACTCACAATTCACAAATGAACTTGTATACAATATCTTTTAACATTAACATAAACATATTGAAAAAAAAAAAAAAAATTTGTTTTGTTTTCTCTTCTTTTTTAATGGCATTGTTCAAGTAGGGCTATGCTGTCAATTGGGTTGGAACGGATATAGGGTTTTATTAGGCTAAAATTTGAGTGTTTTGGTCTTATTTAATTTGTTTGTAACCGTTATTAATTAGCTTTATTTTTAGGACATTTTTTTATTCAAGTTCCAAACGTGATAATTTTCGTTGGTTGTATCATTTATTTGTTGTAATTCAATATTCGCACAGGTTCAAATTAAATAGATTTAATCAACAAAGGGGCAATACACATTTTCAATCAAATTAACAGCAATATCAATAACAGCCAAAGCAATAACGAATAGCAAGAACGCGTACCTGGAATGGAGAAACAAAAAGGAGTTAGAAATTAACTTATCATATCGAGTCGCCTGCGTAACACTCTTCTAAAAGAAATTATTGCCCCCTTACTGGTGCGACGAAGGGTTTCGACAAACTTCTTCGAGGTTAAAACGATCTCAAAAAACGTACCAAAAAATCACGCACGAACAGGTTCAGATCCACTTGCGCCTGCTGTCCCACTTCTCCTGAATCTTTCAATTAGATCAACCACAAAAACAATATGAAGAATAACAGAATTTTGAGATGCAAAAATCTGTATTTCATGTATCAAAATTCTGAACTAGGGTTGTTATTTATACTTGTATATGACGGCTAGTTAGATTAGAAAAGGACCCCTGATCCCAACCCTAAACTAGGCGAAAAGCAAAAATTCCCGTCAAGAAACTGATGACGTGTCTCGTGCGAGACTAGTTGTCTCATGCGAGACACGTCCTTAAAAACTCGTACGTCAATTAAGTGGGACGTATCTCGTGCGAGACTAGTTGTCTCGTGCAAAACAAGTCCTCAAATCAGTTTACGTTTATCAAAAGGTAAGACTCAAATAAACTTTGACTAAAATGAAAAGGTTGCCCGTACCGAACCAATTCGCTCAAACGCCCACGCCCAAAAGCCTGAAGCTGAGTTGAGCGAGCGCGTGTGTGATATTGGGGTTCAAGACACCCAACATGATACTTGAATTAGAGCAAATAAAGTATCCATCAATATAAGACACTTCAACTTTCTTTTTCATTCCCATATGAGATGAGACTATAAAGCCTTTTATATCACCAACAAAAGGCTTAGTTTTCTTATCTTACCCATGTGGGATAACTACCAAACCCATTACATTGTTGGCCTTTAAAGAACTCTAATTGCCAACGTTTGAGGTATTAAAATATGGATTTAATCCATCATTTGGCTTTCATCAAAACATCAATTTACCTTTAGATATATTATACCATGTATATCAACATTGACCATGGTTAAACTCAATGGGACCCACCCAAATTTTAGCCAAATGCCAAATTTCCAACATCATTCGAAATGACAATTAACAAAAGATAGTGTCAATCACTCACACATGTTTGTCTGTTTCTGAAAAGGTCTGTTTTCAATAATGATCAATTGTATGTTACTTTGTATAGGATAACTAATCGTGTTGGTTTGAATATTTTAATATATAGACTTTGAATGGAACAACAAATGTCGCGTAAACTAAAGTATTTCAAAATTTGTAATTTTGATTGTTAATGCCAATATATATATATATATATATATATATATATATATATATATATATATATATATATATATATATTGAATGCACAAATTTTAAAATAATTTTCTGAATCAGCCGTTATATAGTTATAGTAATTTTCTGGATTTAGTTTCTGAATGACAAATGATAAAATGTTTCTTGAGGGCGGGGAAAATGTTAGAATTGATCCAATCGCTAGACGTAGAAGCGACAGACGAACATATAATTTACCTTCTGCTTTCGAAGTAGCAGTATAGATTATTGGAGATGTTGAAGACTGCATTGGTGAGAAATATAGTTTGGTTGAGACTCAATTTGGATTGCTTAAGAGGATTAATCAATTGAATTCGACTTATTTGGGTTTGCAATATCCATTATTGTTTCCTTATGGTGAAGATGGGTGTCGAGAAGATATTCCTCTCTCAAATAAAAGGAGTGATGTTGGTCGACGCAAGAATATCAGTAAGAGCGAATTTTTTGCGTCGAGCCTACATGAACGGGAATCTGAACCAAAAACCATTTTGTTTTAGGGTCACTTACTTCAACAATTCGTCGTGTGTATGCCTATAGTATATTCGAATATTCGTGTCTAAATTATAGTCGATTAAACAAAAAATAACTAAGATGTGAGATATATAAAGGTTTGCAATATCCCTTTTTTAGGGGAGATACTGATGCTTCGAACCAGAGGAAACGTCTTATATTACCTTCCCAATGAACATAGTGTAGTCTTCTCAGATTCAGATACTATTACGACAATTATGAATAGGGAGTCAGTTGCACAAAGTATGTTTTGACGTTGATGGATGCAAATAAGAAATATCCCGGATGACGAAATCTTATGTATGCAGAGTACCATACGAAGTTTGTTTGGAAATTAAATTGTTGCGAATGGTTCCCATGAAACAGGGTTTTGCTATTGGCCGAATATATTATGTGCCACCGAGGAGTGGAGATGTATATTATTTGCAGTTCCTATTGAATAAAGTTCTTCAAGAGTTACTAATCCGAAGAGTCATTATATTGGGATATCTTATATTGAAAATGATAGTTCTTCAAGTACTAAATCTATTACGAATGTTTTGTTTCAGGAAGTATTTCGAAATGTTTACGTAGTACTCACACTTTAGTATTTCGATTTACTATTTCAGTACATGTATGGCTACATATAATCGTCGTGCATCGCACGGGTTTGCTGCTAGTATATACTCCCTCCGTCCAGATAATTGCTTCACCTTTTTGGGGTGGGCACACAAATTAAGAAAATTGGTGAGTGGAGAAAATGTTGTGAGTGTAATAGTAAAATAGGAGAGAGAATGAGTGGAGGAAATAGTAAATTTGAAAAATGTTGTGAGTGTAATAGTAAAATAAGAGAGAGAATGAGTGGGTGAAATAGTAAAGATTCTTTGCCATTTTAGGAAAGATGAAGCTTTAAACGGGACACCCGTTTTGACAAAAAGTAAAGTTATTAATGAGACGGAGGGAATATATATATTGAATGCACCAATTTTAAAATAATTTTCTGAATCAGCTGTTATATAGTTATAATAATTTTTTGGATTTAGTTTCTGCAATTTGTCTAAGTTTTATGGTCGTACATTTAACGCACAAGTGTAATACTAGTTGCTCTTTAATGATAACACTTTTGCTTCATCTTATTTTCCCATTCTTATCTTATACATTACTTTATTAAAAGGGAAAATATAATATTAATCTCTTAATTTAATTTTGAATATATTGCATTTCTTTGTTGTTCTCTACCCAAGTTCTAAATAAAATGGTAAAAACTAACAATTGCAATATTATTTTTTTTTCATTTTTTTATAGAAAGATATACAATTCATTCATTACATGAATTCAAGAGATGTTATTCCACAAAATTGAAGCCTCATCTCATACATGCAAATTCTTAAGAGTACATGCAACTCTTGAAAAATAACAATGATTGTCTTATGCATCAAAGTCTCTCATTCAATAAAATAAAAGTCCTGGAAATGAATAGTGATGCCTAACCTAACCTAAGCATGAACAAAAGAATAATGATACATATAGGAAAACGCGTAGAAAAAAATCATATCGAAAACGCGTAGTCCGTTGGATTGCAACAAATCTTTGTGCACCCCTTTGATAGAAACTCATCTAACGGATTACGCGTTTTCCCTACACGTTATTCTTTTATGTATCCTTGTCCTAAACAAAATATCAACTGAACGCCTTTACGGACAATGACGTGTGATACTCAAACGCTTCTTGAAGTATAACTTAGACACTCATTCAAAAATTTCCTATACGAAAAAAAAATTGGTTTTGAAAACACAAAAAATGAAAGCAATTAGGTAGATAATAAATGAACAATCAAGCATCCCAAGCATAGCAATAAGAAACACAAACATTACTTAAAGACTCTCAACACAATAGAGAGAACTGAATGCCTCTCGACGAATGAAAAAAGACAACAAATTTCAACAAATGAAAGAAAATTTAAATCAAAGACATATTGAATATGAATATTGAATAAGGAAAGTCAAAAAATGGTGTTTGATGGTGGCATTATTTAGGATCGAGGCTTTCTAGGGAAAATTAAGAGGGAAGAAAAGATAAAGGAAAAGAGAAGGAAGCACGGTGGAGATAAAGAGATTCATGGTTGATGATGAAGGTTTATATAAAAATTATAATACGCACGTCTCTGAATTAAAATAGGGATTTTTACCAATAAGTCCTTGAGATATGGTAGAATTTACTAATAAAAAACAGTACATTTCGAATTTAACCTTAGGATCCAAGAGTTGAAATCAAAATGACCGTAGGTTTTACCTTAGGATCTAAGAGGATCTAAGAGTTGAAATCAAAACGACCGTAGAGTCACTGACCCCATTTATAACAACTTAAATGACCAAGCTGCCCCTACGCATTCTCTTTCTTTCTCTCTCTACGCGGAATCTCCTCTTCTCTTTCTATCTCTCTATGCGCAATTCCCATTTCCTTCATCCTCCTTCACAAAACCCAATCACTCAATTCAGCCCAATTCAGTTTTGGAAACCCCACCGCCCCACCAACTCATCCACCACCGCCAACGCAGACCCCACCACCCCCACCCCCACCTCAACCAATCCCTCCAAAGAAACAATCTTTTTCGACGGCGGAGCCTACTACGGCGATCTAGTAGCCAATATAATCTTTGGCTTCACTCTACTCTGGCTGCCATTAACACTAGCAACAATTTTCAGGGCATTCTTTCTTAGATACAGATTCACAAACTTGAGGGTGACTGTGATTTCAGGTTTGACCGGTAAAGATCGGAGCAATTTTTCGTATAAAGTGGTGAAGGATGTTCAGGTTGTATCGAGATTTATTAGGGAGTGGGGTGATGTTATCATTACCTTGAAGGATGGAACAATTGTTGATTTTGAGAAGTGTTCCAAAGTTTAGAGAAATTGCAAAGTACTCCATCCGTCCCGTTTAAACCTTTATCATTTTGAAGGGGCACGCAAATTAAGAAAAAATGTTAGTAGAGAAAGTGTTGTGAGTATAAAAGTAAAATAGAAGAGAGAATGAGTGGAGAGAATAGTAAAGTTGATTGGTGTTGTGAATATAAAAGTAAAATAGGAGAGAGAATTAGTGGGTGGAATAGTAAAGATTCTTTGTCATTTTAAAAAAGGTGAAGCTTTTAACGGAATACCCGTTTTGACAAAAGGTGAAGCTTCAAATGAGACGGAGGGAATATTGTTTTTCCATGGTTGAGAATTCCGATGAAGAAGAAAGTAGGCCTTATGGGTTTGGCAAAATAGGGCAAAAGGGTCTGGAAAGTCTAATTAGGTATGTACATTTTCCATAATTCCTAATTTGATTGAAATTTGGTTTTATTTTAATTTGTTGAGAGAATATACCCGTAATGATAAATTTGTTTGTGATACTTGTTTTTGTGTACATTTCACAACTCCAAAAAACTGTGAAATAGACTTCAAATTCTAACCAAAATAATTGTGAAATAGAATTCTCAGTTTATAAATGTAAAAATCATTATACAATTATTTACATCGAAACTGTGAAATAGACTTTAAAACTGTGAAATAGATTTCAAACTCTAACAAAAATAAATGTGAAATAGAATTCTCAGTTTATAAATGTGAAAACCATCATACAATTATTTACATCAAAACTGTGAAAATCATTATACAGTTATTTATATCAAACATTTTTATATAAATGTGAAATAGAATTCTCAGTTTAGAAATGTGAAAATCATTATACAGTTATTTACATCAAAACTGTGAAATAGAATTATCAGTTTATAAATGTGAAAACCATTATACAGTTATTTACATCAAAACTGTGAAATAGAATTCTCAGTTTATAAATGTGAAAACCGTTATACAGTTATTTACATCAAAACTGTGAAATAGAATTCTCAGTTTATAAATGTGAAAACCGTTATACAGTTTTATACTCATGTGTGAACATATGATAAATGATTTTCTCAGATTTTTACAAGTGAAAAATAATTTTATTTTATTTATAAAATTTGAAATATATGATGAGTAAACTTGTTTGATTCGTCTTGGCGATGCGATTAAAACAGTGATTTCGAATTATTTTTTCGATTTTTAGATTTTGAGATATTGTATTTTAAAAATTTAAGAGGAAAAAAAGGAAGAGAGATAAAAGGAGAGAGAAAGATATTTTATTTTAAAAATTTTGAGATATTTTTTTTTTGATATCCAGGTTTTCCAGCTTCGTCGGACTATGTCCTGGACCATCAGCCACCGGCCCTTTAGTGACTGACAGAGGTAAATCGCGGGATATGCCCGAGGTAGTCAGGGTGACAGCACCCCTTATACTCTTGGCCCCAAGGGAGCCCTCCTACATGTCGCTTACATCACTCTTACATCACCAATTTAATTGGCTGCTCCAGCTGCTCCTGCCAAGATTCGAACTCCACACGCTGAGGTTGCAAGCACAGCAATGCTGCTTCCTTTACCACTCAGCTGTGTCCCGAGAGGCAATTTTTTTTTTTTTTGAGATATTATACGTATAAAAAAAGGAGAGAGAGAGAGAGAGAGAGAGAGAGAGAGAGAGAGAGGTGCTGATTGGGCATGGGAGGTGATTCGTGGGTGGGTGCGTGAGTGTGGCCAGGGATATTTTGGTCTAGTAAAATTACAGGGACTTATTGATATGTTTTAAAAATATCTGATTTTATTGGTCATTTTCATTTATTCGAGGGACTTATTGGTCAAAGCCTCTTTAAAATATAAATATTTGATATTTTTATTTTTTTACTCCCTCAATTCAATTTATATTGGCTATAGTTGTCAAAATAAGTGAATTTTGATTGGAAGTTAGTATCTTTAATTTTTTTTATTAATTAAATTTTAAAATTTTACTAAAATAATTATTTTAATATTAATATTTGCTTAAGGAGTAAAGTTTCTTGTATTGATCAATGTGACAAACATAAATGAGGCATATCAGAGGGACTACTAATATTAAGAAAATCAAATACTAATATAACTATTAAAGAAAATATCAATTTTTTTCTTTATTAATTAATTAATTCACTCAATAAAATTTTAACCCAAAAAAATAGTCTCAATTAATTAAATGCCTAAAAAGAACGGCTGATACAGATGAATCATGATCAATGATGATTTCATTATCCCGTCGGCAAAATCAAAACGACAGCGTTCCCCCGACACCTAACTAGTAGAGTACAAAATACTAAGAACTAGTCGTGAAATCTCTCCAATTGGTTTCAATATTCAGGTATCCATTAATTATTAATCTTTCTTCTCAATTCCCATCCACATACATACATACATACTTCTGTACGTATACATACCCCACAAATACATCACCTTCGTTTTTATTCTACGATATTCATTTTCAGATTCCGGTTGTGGGTACTTGATCGTCAAACGCGGATTGTAATTCCCCCGCCGTTTATTGGCAGAACCCTAATTTATCATCCCGGAGGCGGTGAGCGAATTTTGTTGCCTCTTCTTGATGAATTTGCTTTTTTAACGCTAACTAGTTTTCATTCTTTCATCGTTATTAGTACTGGAGTCTTTTATTTGAGTTAATTTCCTATGTCCAGCCAGGTGCTTCGATAGTATTTATAATTGCGTTCTTCAATTGTTCTTGATTGTCGAGTATGAATGGGAACTACTGCCATCGAGTCGTACTCCATCAGTCCCCAAATGAATGCTTTTTTATTTTTATTTTTTTTATACGGTCATTCTTAAAATGTTAATTAGTGGCAAAGCTCAGAGACTGTAGCTACTAGCATCTACACCTTTGAATTAAGTTTCATGCGTTTTGTCTTCCCTCCCAAGCAATTCATGTACTTTTACTTGGGCAATTGCAAACCATTGGAACACAAAAGAGGACAGTGAAGGAAATAAATAATGCAGTTATATAAAAAAAAGAAGAAGCTTAGAGGGATAGATGAAATGAAGCGCCTTGATTCATGACATACCAATGAATGCCACAGATGATTGTTATTTCAGCCATAACCTGCCTCTTCTTCTTGACCATAATGAGAAAAGAACTTAAATCTCAAAATTAGAAAAGTTCTAGGTCATATAACCTTTTCTACATGTCCCCTTGACTGGTGCTGAACCAATGGCGGAGACAGGATTTTTGAAACAGTGGCATAAATATTTTTATTAGAACACTATGTAATATCTAAATTTAGTTTAAATGGGGGCAAAAATATAATATATTGCTATTTTTTTCTTGATCAAAAGGTGGGGCAAAATACAATTTTTAATAGTAAAAATCAAAATTTAATAGTTCTAATATGGTACAATTAAAAATGTCAATGGGGGCAATTGCCCCCTTATGCCATAGGGTACCTCCGCCACTGTGCTGAACTAGGTTTATTGAGGGTTGATGTTGACTAGTTTGAACAGCTTACTAGATGTAATTATTAGATTTATTTTCTCCAAGATTCAGTCCATTAATGTATTCCTTCTCTTTCTGCAGTTAGACCTCCTCTGTGATGGCAGACCTTACTGAGCGTCTACTGCCACCAAGACCTGCATCAGCTGTTAACATTAGAGATACATCTTATAGGCCATCCGCTTCTGGGCGTCAACCTTTACAAGCGGTGGATGTCTTAGGTCTGAAAAAACGTGGCCAAGGCCTTCGATCATGGATCCGTGTTGACACCACTGGCAATTCCCAGGTTATTGAGGTTGACAAGTTTACTATGATGCGTCGCTGCGATCTTCCTGCCCGTGATCTACGCCTACTTGATCCACTATTTGTTTACCCCTCAACGATTCTTGGAAGAGAGAAGGCCATAGTTGTAAATCTGGAGCAGATCCGATGCATTATTACTGCCGACGAAGTTCTGCTGTTGAATTCTCTTGATAGCTATGTATTGCAGTATGTTGTGGAGCTACAAAAGAGATTGACTACTGCAGGGGTCGGTGAGGTTTGGCAATCAGAAGGTGCTGAATTAAATAGAAGGAAAGGGAATAGGATATTCGAGAATATGTTTGGGAACTCTTCGCCTGATTACTTGCCCTTTGAGTTCAGGGCACTTGAGGTTGCTCTTGAGGCTGCTTGTACTTTCTTGGACTCCCAGGTGCGGTCTTTTGGAACTACAAACTCTATAATAAATGAGCATTTTTCTAATCTTTTTTTTTTTAGTACTGAGATCCATATGAACGTACTGCTTGATTCTTTTGCATAACATTTTTTTTTTTAACTATTTAGGTTAGTAGCTTGCAACCTTTTCAATTTTGTCATTGTGGTTAGCTCTCTGTTGATAGCGAGTAGGCATTATATTATACAAGCACTACCATGCAAAAGTAGTTAATTAAGGATATACAATAATACAATATACATGCTTCTTATGAGTTTAAGCCAGTGTGACAATAGATGACACTGTTTTAATTCTTCTTAGTTATTTATTAATTTCAAGTCTGGGGTCCTGAATCTAGGAACCTTGCTCTAACTTGATGAATTGAAAAGCTCCATGTTAAAAATGACAAGTATACTTTGGATATCCCATTTATTAACAAGTGAAAAGAAAGAGATGGAATGATTTGTTGTGTTTCTCATCTTCAATATGCAGATGATACTATTATTTTCTTATCAGAAGGTTTTCGGGGTTTCACAAATATAATCACCATTTTGCAAATATTTGAGCAAGTTTCGGGGCTAAAAGTTAATTTGTCTAAATGTGGGATAGCCGGGATTAATTTAGCGGACTAGGTTTTGAGAGAGTGCTTCATTGATTGGGTGTTCAATGTAGCTAAGGACAGGTCCCATCTCTGATCAAGCAAGGATTGAACCCTCTGAAATGATAGGAGGACTATTTTTAATCACTTTGACTGAAGACAACCACTAGGTTAGCCTTTCACGTATTTAGGTCTACCTTTAGGCGGGAATCCAAGGGCGAAGAATTTTGGGACCCGGTAGTGGAAAAGATTTCAAAGAGATTGGATGGGTGGAAGGGGGCATTCTTCTCCTGGGGGGGGGGGGGTAGGATTACCTTTATAGAGGCTTGTTTCTCTAGCATCCCTATCAACTATCTATCCTTGTTTAGAGTTCCAGTTCGGGTAGCGAACAAGATAGAGAGTATCGTGCGTCATTTTTTGTGGGTTGGAGGAAGAGAGGGACATAAGGATCATTTAGTCGCTTGGGAGAAGGTAAGACGGCCTAAGAAGGAAGGGGGCCTTGGACTCGAAAATTTGATGATTAGGAACATTTCTCTCGTCGTCACTAAATGGTTGTGGCATTTTCCCTTGGAACCGCACTATCTTTGGCACAAGGTTATCAACAATAAGTATGGAATTCTGAGTAATGGATGGGATGCAAGTATTTTAAACTCTACATCTCATGCAAGTCCCTGGAAATTCATCTACTCGTGTCATCAATTTTTCAATCCTCATATTTGCTAATGTGTTGGAAATGGTGAGCGTATTCGTTTTTGGGAGGACCATTGGATTGATACTAATTCTCTTTCTGTGTCTTGCCCTCGATTGTTTCGACTTTCTCTTCAAAACGCTCCTATCTGTCAGTTTCTTGTTCAAGAAGGGAATACTTTTTCATGAAATTTTCATTTGTCTCGTAATCTTAATGATCGAGAATCTCAAGAGATGGTGGCTTTACTTGGTATTCTTTCCGTTCACAGAGTTTGGGAACGTCCAGATAATAAGAGGCTTTGGTCATTAGATTCTCAAGGTAGATTTACTTCTTGTTCACTTTTTAAGTCCCTAATTCAGGTTCAACATACAACTCTTTTCCCCTTGCGTGATTTTATTTGGAAGTCTAAAGTTTCCTCAAAATTGAAAGCTTTTGCATGGTACTTGGTGCTTAATCGCCTTAACAAATGATATCCGTCAACGGCGATAACCCTTTAAGGCTTTGTCCCCTGACATCTGTGTGATATGCTACTGTCAAAGTGAGTCACATTATCATCTCTTCTTGCATCTCTCAGTTGCTTGGAGACTCTGGTGTGAATTGTTCACAATTTTGGGAGAGAGTTGGATTTGTCCTATAACGGTACAAGGCTTCCTTCAAATTCGATTTTGGGGATTTGGTAAGGACAGTGATGCTAGTAGTTTATGGAAGTGTGGGATATTTGTGACGTTATGGTCTATATGGTTTGAACGGAATGCTAAAATTTTTGAGAATAGATCCTTATCTTTTCTTCTTCTCAAGTAGAGGATTGTATATCTTGCTTCCTTGTGGGCTTCGGCTATGGGAGCTTATTGAGGATTATCTACGACAGACTTGTGTAGAGATTAGAGAGCTACTTTACATTAGTTTTTGATTTTTTTGTAGTTTGTTTAGACTACTTTCTATTTTTTTCCAGTTCTACTTTTTAAGAGGACACCTTGTCCTCTACTCGTTGTACTTTATTCTCTCTTCTAATAAATTTCTTCTTTTATCAAAAAAAAAAAATGTATTTGTGATTTTCACTCACTTCAAAGGAGTAACAATGTCTAAATATAACCTTTCACTTTTTCACCATTTCCCTTTCTTTTCTTCCTTTTGTAGTGTATGGTTGCCCTGGTCGTTACATTAATGTTATATGTTAATAGGACGGTCTTCACATCAGCTGGCAATGGTGAGTACCTGAAAGTAGGATAGTTTGGGAGTTGGAAAACTGATATAAATAGCTTTCTTGCGGCTGTAAGCTCCTATCTGATCTTTCACGATATGAATACGGTGATGGGTTGTAAATGAAAAGGTTTATGCTTGCTGGGAGGCACATGGTTGTAGGCATTCTGAAGATCAGGTTCTGGTCCTGCCTTGATAGTAACCTTTGTATCCTTTTGTGTTGAAGTGCAGATAGCATTGAGTGATTGTTGATTCTTGATGACGTGTTTATATGTTGAGACATGAATTGAGGAACAGAATCTGGACTAAATCTGCTGAGAAGTAGAACATTGAGGAGAAACAGAACGCTCACTTCAAGTTCACAGATGTTAGAACTCTTCCAAACCCAGTACGAATTCAAAAAGGACAGTTTGGATCATACTTTATAGATAAATATTGATCTCATTTAGATTTTACTTTAACTATGCGAGTTAAGATGTAAGGATAACCGGTTTGAACCTTCCAATTAGAGGAATTACTGATTAATTATAAGGATTAAAATGTGGGGTGAAAAAGGATCCATGGCTGATCCCTAGTATTTGGAACGAAGGCCGAGTTAAGTTGTAATCTAGCAGGCTTCATATGTACTTGCAATGAATTAATTTGGTTCTTGCCAGGCTTGTGCACAACCTTATGAAAGATATTAATCGAAGATGGAAGATAGTAAGAAACAACTGATGGCAATAGTAAATGATACCGAATAAATTCATCTGTGTAAATGATAGCAGGGTCAGCCCCTTCGTCCATAGCTATTACTTTTCAATTGTAAACGGATGGATAACTAAGGGGTTTGGTCCTTTCAGGACTCAGCGACGTCAATTCTGAATTGAGATTTGTGTTCAATTCCTCACCATATTTTAGTGAACACGTGTTGAGACAGAAATTCCTCATATCCCTAGTAAGTGGTAAAAGGTATATGAAGACATGATTGGTTTTGAAGCACAAGATCACACACTGCACTTTTGCTATCAAAAGATTGACAATTTTGGCAAATTGTCTACACACTTAGATATCCCTGTGAAAAAAATTGTTCGGAGACCTATTGGGAGTTTTCTATATTGATTATATATATATATATATATATATATATATGGAGTATATATATATATATATATATATATATGGATAGATTAGCTAGCTGGTTAGTGTTGGGGCCATCTACTTCAGATATATTCAGAGACCTCTTGGGAGTTTTCTAAATTGATTTTAGTTACTTGTCATCTTTACCTTGTATATATATCTCATATTGATGGATTAGCTATCTGGTTAGTGTTGGGCCCATCTTCTCCGGAGATATAGCTTTGTCCTTTTGTTGTCCAATAAAAAATAAAAATCTTTGTGTTTTATGTATGATTCATTAACCTGGCCATTTGTTTGAGACAGTTGCTATTCACTGTGTAATATCCTTGATAATACTGTATCAATCACACGTGTTGGAGATGAGTTCCTAGTGGCAAACATAACCTGAAGCCAGTATTTTTGCAGATGATTTAATATTTGCCTAAACACTATCCAAGTGATATGGTGGAAAGCTGTACCGAGATCACTGATTATTTTGAAGTTTAGGTCAAATGGAAGGAGAAAATCAATGATAAATCAGTTGTTTCAGTGGTGTTTTACTTTTCAGCATGTTATTTAAAAACTTGGTACATAGGGCATATCCTCTATTAGTGGAGTATATGCGAGCTATTATCATGTCTCGCAAATGCAAAAGTGCTTGCGCTTGTAATTTCTGCGATTCTAAACTGAAGAATCCCTGTTGTGTCTCTTCCTGAGCATCTCAAGTTTGTAACTCTGCAGCTTGTTATGTTATGTAAACGCAGATAGCAATATTAGGTGAATCATTTATCAGCTAAATTCCAGAAGGTTTAAACAATCAAGAAGATTGGTGCGTTTGCGCAACTTCTCAATTGCTTTACATCCTGATGTGTTTATTTCTCGTCATATGGTACTGTTATATGTTGTTCCTAAGATTACTGTAGGATGCTTTCTGGATAGCATTTAGAGTATGTTGAATCACTTTAAAAATTTCATCAGGCAGCGGAGTTAGAAATTGAAGCCTATCCACTGCTAGACGAGCTTACATCAAAGATCAGTACATTAAACTTGGAACGCGTTCGTCGACTGAAAAGCAGACTTGTCGCATTGACTCGAAGAGTTCAGAAGGTTCTTTTTTTTTTCTTTTTTCCCCGCAGTCTTTTCCCTCATTTGTTTACCGACAATATATATTGGGACTTTGATTTCATTATATTTGGTAATTATTCATATAGGTACGGGATGAAATTGAACAGCTAATGGATGATGATGGAGATATGGCTGAAATGTATCTCACCGAGAAGAAAAGTAGAATGGAAACAACATTCTATGGTGATCATTCTTTGATAGGATACAGATCAACTGACGGTGCACAATCTTTTTCTGCTCCAATTTCTCCTGTTTCTTCACTCCCTGAAGTGCGGACGCTTGAGAAAAGTTTGAGCATAGCAAGGAGCAGGCATGAAAGCATGAGAAGCTCAGAAAGTGCTACAGACAATATAGACGAGCTGGAAATGTTGCTAGAGGCTTACTTTGTTGTTATTGATAGCACTCTGAATAAGCTGACATCAGTATGTATTTTACTTATTTTATCTGATCCATTCTGTCTTCACTTTCGTGTTTTGGGGTGACTGGACTTTCATATTAATTTCTTTCTCTTATCAGTTGAAGGAGTACATCGATGACACGGAAGACTTCATAAACATTCAACTGGTATGCTTCCTTCCTTCTCAGCCAGCTAAACCTTTATCTTTGCTGGAATTTTTAGCTTCATATTCATAGTTCATTACAAGTTTGATAAAGGTTTAGTGGTGCACATAGTTTCAGTTCTGTTGATTTGTAAATATGAAGAATTTGCAAAGCAAATCAAATCCGTCTTACTCCCTCTGTCCCTAAATGAATGTCGAAAATAGTTTCAAATTTGCTCTTGAACAAGAGCAAATTTTGAAACTTTTTTCGACAATTTGGGACTGAGGGAGTAAGACGGATATGCTTGCTACAATTCTATAGAGGATGGATATGCTTGCATTTTCCTGATACATGTATGCTCACCTGGGCTCTCTTGCATGCTATGTACTTGATAACAAGAGTAAATCTACAAAAAATAAATAAATTAATTAATCAAGATTTTCACATGCAGGATAATGTTCGAAACCAGCTAATACAGTTTGAACTCCTGCTGACAACTGCAACATTTGTCGTTGCCATCTTTGGGGTGGTAGCAGGGGTATTTGGAATGAATTTTACCGTGCCAATATTTAATAATCCAAGTGCATTCAAGTGGGTCCTAGTAATCACAGGAGTCACGGGTGCTGTTATATTTGCTTCATTCTTATGGTTCTTCAAGTACAGGAGACTGATGCCATTGTAGATGGTTAAGTTTAAGCTATCTGCAATGTCCAGGCACTGAATGTTGTGTCACTGCCACAATCTAAAACATGTATTTTGTCAGTGAAAGGTTAAGGAGGAAATGCGAAGATGCATCCACCGTTGGACCAATTTTTCCATCCGGTATTTTTGTCATTTAAGGTGTAAAAAATTATCTCTTCTTTGATTCCTATTTCTATGCAAGAATGTGCCTAGAGCTTCAATGGAATACAATTATATATATATATATATATATATACACACTTTAAACTTTTGTTGAATCCTATTACAGTTATTTCTTGAGCTATCAATTGTAGTCAAGTTTTTCAGGAGTTTCACACTACTCCCTCCATCCCTTAATGAAAGTCAAAACTTTTCATCAAAAGCGAATTTGAAAAGTTTTTCGACATTTATTTAGGGACAGAGGAGTACAGTTTTTTCATGAGCTGGCTATACTCTGACAATTACTCACCGTCTAACCCCTGTAGTTTTTTTATGAGCCGGCTATACTCTGACAATTACTCACCTGTCTTACCCCTGTCCGATTCGCAATCCTTCTTTGATGTCTGCAAAATAGTCACTACAGTTTTTTTTTTTTTTTTTTTTTTTTTTCACACATCATAGGTACTATATAGTGCATATGTTCATGGATGTACAGGAGGACGTAATTCTGTGACAGAAATATACAACTGCACTTCAAATAAATGTATAAAGTGGGAGCTTCAAATCTCACCTGTGTAGCTGTCTTATAGGATAATTGGAATAGCTCATACGTATTTTTGCGACAGAAGTATACAACCTGTACTTCAAATTGTTAGCTATATACATAATATTATTGAAGATCCTCATAGAGCTTGTATTATTTACTCCCTCCGTCCCATACCTAAGTGCACACTTGGGTTTTTGCACGTAGATTAAGGAAAGTGAATAATGAAGAAAGTGTTGTGAGTATAAAAGTAAAATAGGAGAGAGAATGAGTGGAGGAAATAATAAAGTTGATTGGTGTTGTGAGTGTAAAAATAAAATAGGAGAGAGAATGAGTGGAGGAAATAGTAAAGATTATTTCCATTTTAGAAAATGTGCACGTAGGTTTGGGACGTCCAAAATGACAAAATGTGCACGTAGGTATGGGACGGAGGGAGTATTTTTCTAATAAGATTGATACGTTATAGTTTTCTTATTTGATATAGTTTTCTTATTTGATGTATCTATAATAACTTAATAATCATTTCACCTCTTGTATAAATGATAACTTTGTTAATAATATTTGAATGTTTTTCTTCAAGGAATTCTAGGGATGACCAAACCGGAACCGGTATGAAACCGTTGAACCGCCTTGAACCGGAATCGGCCCGTAACCGTTGAACCGCCTTGAACCGGAATGTAACCGTCTCGAACCGGAATCGTTTGAAATCGTAACTGGCGATTTGGCGGTCCGGTTCCAGTTTCTCCTTTTGAAAAACCGTGAATCGGCGATTTCGAACCGCCGGAACCGGAATCGTTAAACTGTTGTCAAACCGTCAAATTCGTCAGAAATTTCGTTATATTTGTTAGAATATAGCCATTAGAGTATGGGGTATATGATTAAATAAAAAATATTTTTGTTTCCTAACATATTTTCTCAACTATAAATACCACCCCCTCACCTCACAATTTTTTCACGCAAACCCCCTTAACTCTCTCTTAAATTTCTCTAATGAGTTTCATTAAGTTCTTTGATTTTCAAGCTCAAATCATAAACTAATTCTCATTTGTTTAATTTTTAGGGTAAAATGTATATAAGGGGTATAGGTATAAGATTGAGTGTTTCGGTTTAGAGGTATATATGAGATTTAGGTATATGATTTAGGGGGTTAGAGTATGGGGTATATGGTTAAGGTAGATAAATTAGGGTTTAGGGTATATGTTGATTCATATCCAGAAGGCTTTATTACTGATATCCAAAATTCTTTGAGATTGATATATAGAAGGTTTGTTGGTCATTGCCTTGTTTAAATGTGTTTGTTGATTTATATTCAGAAAATTTTATTATTGATATTCAAAACCTTTTGAGGTTGATATTAAGAAGGTTTGTTGGTCATGTTCTTGTTCATATTTGCTTGTTAATTTATATTCAGAAGCCTTTACTATTGATATCTAGAACCCTTTGAGGTTGATATCTGTTAGTGCAAACGGTGGTCTTACCACAAATGTTGTCAACACTTCCTCAGTTTTACCGGAGAGAGATTTTATAATAGTTGCACATTTCTTTTGCAAATATATTTATACTAATGTGTTAATATTATTTGCTAGATTTTTGTCTATAAGTCCAATTTTCAGGTTATAATATGATGGATTGGAGAGCTAGAAACATGGAGATAGTTGAAAAAGGGAGTTACGCATAAATGAGATTTTATTCATAACTTGTGTCAACAACAAAAAATGTTGGAAGAACATTTCAAAGGCTGATTTGCTGAAATTAGAAGAATACAAGAGTGGAGAAGCTTGAGGGTACACGAGCACGAAGCTTGGACTTGGGTAACAAGGAGTTAGTTGCTATATTTAAGGAAGTTGACTCCTTTAGCTCAACAAGAGGAGTGGAGCTCACACAACTTCCCCACTCAGCAGAGACTTTCTAGGTCCATTATTGGAGTAGTCTTCAAGCATATGAAGACTATAAATATGCAAAGCTGTAGACATTTGAATAGATGCTGAAGACCCACACCTTCTTGCATTAGAGATAAAGTACTTCTTGGTTATATAAGATCCTTCCTCCACATACATTCTTTTCCACATTCAAACACTTCGGATTTAAGTGTGTTTTGGCAATGATAGAATTTCGTACTTTATTTCTTTTCGTTCCATTGAGATTAGCTTGTAATAGCTATATGGAACTTTAGTCTTTGTACTCATAACATATATTGAATATAAAGTCTTGCCTTTTAAGGGTCACTCAAGATATATATTTATATAACTTGAGAAAAATAATTTTTGTGTTGATTTTCCGATGTAAACTCTTTTATAAATTGTTTTTAACTCAGAGTGTGTGTGTGTGCTATCATAAGTGTTATCGTTGGGGAAGATGGGGAAGAACCTATGGGTGTGTCTCAGTGACAATGAAGAAGAGGTAACCAACCAATCTGAAGATTCAGATCAAACGACTATGTTAGTCACTATTTGTGGCTCGATTACTGAAAGTGTTATCGCTAGTGTTACCCAATCTGGGATAACACCTGATACCACACCTCAAAGGTATAACCATTTCAGTTTGTCTAATGTTGTTTGTTTTATGGGTTTTACTAACATGGATGTACGAAGTTCACAAGAGGGTAAACAAGAGAATGAGCTGAGCAAGGATGAGCTGATGGATTAAAGAACCTCTACGAGGAACTACTTGTAGAGTGGAAGAAAGAGGACATAAAGGTGGTGTTCTTGACCAAAAGAAATCCAAGAGCTAAAAGAGGGCATGACCAAGTTGGAGGTCCAACTCACAAAGAAGGATGCAGAGCTGGACAAAGTCAAGGACAAATTGACTCTAGCCGAGGCCATGTTCAAGAAACTCAACACAGGGTCTTCCAAACTGGATGAGATCCTTAATTTGAGAAAACCTCTAAATGCAGATATTAGTTTCCAAGAATCTTTAGATGCAATTACTTCTACTTTGGCTAATGAGGAAGATGAAATGTGTTTTGTGAAAGAACTAGTTAATGATAAACATTTTTCTTCAAATGAGACTTCTGACAAAGTGAAAGTTTGTAAATATTGTCACACTACTGGACATTTTAAAAATAAGTGTCATTCTCTTTTAAAGAAATAGTCCAATATCTCTGTGTTACCTGAAGTGCTGCCTAGCACTCCAGATAACACTGACGATCAGAAGATCAAAAATCCAAGTAAAAAAACATGGAAGCCTAAGTCTAATCTGAGATGTGATGTTGTTTACACTGCTTTAAAGACAAATGTTGAGGGTTCATGGTATTTTCACAGTGGGTGTTCACATCATATGACAGGGACAAAAATATTTTTAAAGGGTTATAAATCTATTCAAGGTGGTAGTGTAACTTACGGTGATGGTGGCAAGAGCAATATAATAGGAAAAGGTACTTTTAATGTGTCTGGATTCCCTGCTTTGAATTTTTTTTTTGCATGTAGATGGGCTTGTTGCTAATTTAATTAGTATTAGCCAACTCTTTTTTTTTCACAAGAATACTTGTGAAGTTTTTTATTGTACTAACATTTGTGTGATGTCAAGAACTAGACCAAGTGACAATTGTTATCTTGTTGAAGATAAACAGGTGTGTCATTCGGTAAGGATTGATGCTACTAATTTGTGGCATCAAAAGTTGGGACATGTCCATTTTCGCAACATAGAAAATATCATTAAGTTAGATGCTATAAGAGGATTTCCTAAGTTGGATCTTAGTAATAAAATCATATGTGATGATTTTCGTAAAGGTAAACAAGCTCGTGTTTTGCTGCCCAACACCATGAGCAGTACTCTGGAACAACACATTGTTTTCAACTCTTGCATATGGATTTAATGGGTCCAGTTGAGGTAGAAAGTTTAGGAGGTAAGCGATACTCTTTTGTTATAGTAGATGATTTTTCAAGATTCACATGGGTTTATTTTTTGAAAGAAAAGTCAGAAACTTTTGAAAAGTTTAAGATCTTACACTCTAAAATCAAAAACACGTTTTGTGCCTCTATTTTTCGAATAAAGTCCGATCATGGAAAGAAATTTGATAATGTATCTTTCTCGACTTTTTGTGAATTAAAGGGAATAAATCATGAGTTTTCGGGAAAAGTTCATTACTTTCATGTTTTTTGGTGTGTTTGCTACATTTTAAATGTCTGGGATTACTTAGCGAAGTTTGACTCTAAGAGTGATAGGGCGATATTTCTTGGGTATGCTCAAAATAGACGAGCATATAGGGTTTATAACCTTAGGTTAAAGACCATCCAAGAATCTGTAAACATTGTTTTTGATGATCTGTCGAGTATTGCAGGTGAAGGAGTTAAAAAAATTCTATTAAAAGTGTTACCTCTGAAGAGACAGCACCGCAGGTAACACCTGACTTAAGTCCAACAACTGAAAGTGAAGAACAGAATGATTGTGATGCAGAAGTTCATGAGGAAATAAGAAGGGATCCTCCAGCCAAAATCAGAAGGAATAATCCTACCACTCAGATAATTGGTGAGGTGAACGAAGGAGTACAAACAAGAATCATAGAACCTATTAGTTACCGAGATATGATAAGGTATGTGTGCATGTCTACCCCATACACAAAGGTAAAATATTCTTGTTTTGTTTCCTCTTTAGAACCTAATATGTGGTTGAAGCTTTAAAAGACAATTTTTTGATTCAAGCTATGCAAGAATAACTTGAACAATTTGCCCGTAACATAGTTTGGTTTTAGTAGCACGTCCTTCTAATACTAATGTTATTGGAACAAAATGGATTTCTAAAAATAAAACAGATGAAAAGGGCAATATTGTTCGAAACAAAGCTCGCCTTATGGCTCAAGGCTATACACAAAATTGAAGGTGTTGATTTTGATGAAACCTTTGCTTCTGTGGCTATAATTGAGTCTATAAGACTTCTCTTGACCATAGCTTGCTATCTTAAAATTAAAATGGATGTTAAAGCAGCCTTTTTGAATGGATATTTAAATGAAGAAGTTTATGTTGACAACCTAAGGGTTTTGAAGATTCGTTTCAACAAAACCATGTATATAGACTTGAGAAAGCTCTTTATGGGCTGAAATAAGCTCCCCGTACATGGTATGGTCACCTAACTGATTTTTTACTAGAATATGGTTTTATAAGGGGTGAAGTGGATAGAACTTTATTCAATATAAGGAATTGAAAAGAACTAGTCAGTGTTCAAATCTATGTTGATGACATAGTTTATGGCTCTACCTCACAAACATGTTTGAAAGATTTTGTAGAGGCTATGATATCAACATTTGAGATGAGCATTATAGGTGAACTAAATTTCTTATTAGGCTTGCAAGTGAAACAATCAAATAAAGGGATTTCATATCACAAAGCAATTATACAATAAACTTGGTGAAAAGGTTCGGTTTGGAGGGGGCAAAAAGTTCCAAAATTCCTATGGGTTCTACTCTCAAACTAGGAAAGGACCAAGTTGGGGAGGATGTTGATCCAACTCTGTACCGTTCCATGATAGGTAGCCTTCTTTATCTCACTTCTAGCCGCCCTGATATCATGTTTAATGTGTATGTGTGTGCACGTTATCAAGTCAATCATAAAGTCTCTCACCTTAATTCCGTTGAAAAGATAATCAAATATGTCTCTAGAACAAGTGAATTAGGGATTTGGTTTAGTAAGGATGCTAATACAAGTTTGGTAGGCTTTAGTGACTCGAATTTGGCGGGGGATATGGATGATAGAAAGAGTACTAGTGGGGAATGTTTTTATTTGGGGAATAATTTAGTTTCATGGTACAGTCGTAAGTAAAATTGTGTCTCAATCTCGACTGCTGAATCTGAGTATGTAGCAACCGGGAGTTGTTGCTCACAACTTATTTGATAAAAACATATGTTAGATAACTATGGGATTGAAAGTAATGTGTTAACCATGTACTTTGATAATTTGAGTGCTATAAATATTTCCAAAAACCCTGTTCAATACTCCCGCACCAAACATATAGATATCCATCATCGTTTTCTAAGAGATATCACTACAAGAAAAACAGGTTTTAGCGACGGAAAAATTCGTCGCTAAAAGCCAAAAATCCGTCGCTAAATGCATTTAGCGACAGATTTTTTCCCTCGGTAAAACCCTGGTCGCTAATGTTTAACGACGAAATTTTATGTCCGTCGGTAATATAGTGAGGGACCAATCCCTCGCTAATTGATTCCAAACCGTCGCTAATAACATGGATGGGACGACGAATTTATGATATTTTGCGATGGAATTATCCGTCGTTATTGTTTAAAATCCGTCGCTATAATTTATTACTTATTTTCACAATTTTATTAATTTTTTTTAAATTTTCTTTTTTCAATATTTTTTATTTTTGATATACCAAATTACCGACGGATATTTCCGTCGCTAATTTGATATTTTTTATTAAAAAAAATTATATATATATATATATATATATATATATATATATATATATATATATATATATATATATATAATTTTTGTAAATATTTTTAAATCAGTCCCTTAAGTTCTATTATTGTCAAATCAGTTTCTTAAGTTCTATTATTATCAAATCAGTCCCTTAACATATTTTATTCTCAAATCAGTCCCTTTACACACCAACATTCACCACAACCATCCATCACCACAACCATCCATCACCACCACCACCATCCATCCCTTTATACTAGTAGTTTTCCAAACTTATATACTGAATGTTTTGTTATTATTGCAGGTTGATATAAACATATATTGTTCTTTTCGGACATCATAAAAAAAAAACTACTTTTAATTTTTCATTAAAACGTGAAATACATTATTAGTTACAGTATTTCACAAACTTAAAATGCAGTTTTGCTTTTGCCTAATTAGAATCCAATAAGTCCAGATTTGAAATCCGAAAAACTCCTCCTATAAATACCAAGACTAAACTGCAACCCTTCCCTTACCAAACATTCCCGCACAGCAACTCCACCGCCCTTCCCCTTTCTGTCGTAAAACAGTCACTCAAAGGTCTAAACCAGAGAGAGGAAATTGAGAAATGGGTGGTTGGGCTATAGCGCTTCACGGCGGCGCTGGCGTTGACCCAAACCTACCGGCGGAACGCCAGGAACAAGCCAAACAATTTCCAAGAGTGGCAGTGGTGGCCGGAGAGACGAGTAGAGAGCGGTGAGAAGGAGACGGTTGCCGACGCCGGAGACGAGAGAGAGAAGAAGAAAACCAAGATCTACACGCACACACACAAGATCTACTCAGATCTACCGTTGCCGTCGCCGGAGATGAAGGAGTGGCGGAGAAGAGGTGGGGTGGTGCTGGTGACGGGATGGGTGGTGGTTACCAGAATGGGAGGGGGCGGTAGATGGAGATTGGGAAGTGGGGAGAGAGAACCCATGTGATCTTTCTCTCCAAAAATATTAAACGCAAATGGGAACAATTGAAAATGACTATCCAGTTTCTATAGGACAATAACTCCTCTCCAACCCTTCTTTTTCCAAATAAATAATTAAAAAAAAATTAAATTTGTTGGGATGATTTTGGATCATTGGATGTATATGAGTTAATGGTTTAGATTGTGTTGGGGGCTCAATCCATGTGAACATTTGTAACCCAATCAAATAAAAATGTGTTGTGCTTTGTTAAATGAAATTTGGACTATTGGATCTAATTGTTTGTGATGTATTTAATGGTTAAGATTTAGATTGACTAGTGATTTATGTGAATATATGTGTTTCATGTGAATAAAAAAGAAAAATAATAATATTAATTATTATGCTCATTAATTATTATATAAAAAACTATTATTTAAGTTTTTTTTTTTAAGAAATTATAGTAAATAGAAATAATTCAAAATATAAATAATATTAGATAAAAAAATATATTTAAGATCTTGATAAAAAAAATACTTGATAATAATACATAATATCAAAAAAAGTAAATGTTTTTATATTATATACTTTTATTTCTTTAAAAAATATTAGTAATAATACTTAATAATAATACTAATAATGATGCTATTGTTAATTATTCAATTAAATAATTGAATATATTAATAATTATATTTATATAATTAATAATAATACTTAATAATAATATTAATAATAACTAGTAATAATACATAATATCAAAAAAGTAAATATTTTTATATTATATAATTTATTTCTTTAAAAATTATTAGTAATAATACTTAATAATAATACTAATAATGACGCTATTGTTAATTATTCAATTAAAAAATTGAATATATTAATAATTATTATTATATAATTAATAATAATAATGTTATTAATTAAAAATAATACTCATTAATTTAATAATTTAAACTTTTAAGAAATATTAATATACCTAAGTAATAATTGATAGAAATATTTAGTTAATTTCCAACTTATTTTATATAACTTTTTAAAAAAAAAAAACTTTCTTACCAAAAAATGTCTAAAATATTTATCTCAATTCAAAAATAAATAAAAAAAAATAATTATACTTTTAAACCTCATATACCCTAAACCCTATACTCTATACCCTATACCCTATACCCTATAGGGTATACCCTATATAGTATAGGGTATACCCTATACGGTATACCCTATAGGGTATAGGGTATAGGGTACACCCTATACCCTATAGGGTATAGAGTATAGGGTATACCCTACAGGGTATAGTGTATAGGGTATAGGGTATACCCTATAGGGTATAGGGTATAGGGTACACCCTATACCCTATAGGGTATAGAGTATAGGGTATACCCTATAGGGTATAGGGTATAGGGTATACCCTATATAGTATAGGGTATACCCTATAGGGTATAGGGTATAGGGTATAGGGTATACTCTATAGGGTATATACCCTATAGGGTATAGGGTATATGGTCTAGGGTATAGGGTACACCCTATACCCTATAGGGTGTACCCTATACCCTATATCCTATAGGTATAGGGTATACCCTATAGGGTATACTCCCTCCGTCCCAGCCCACTTAGGATTTTTTGAAATGGCACGGAAATTAAGGAAAAGGTAAATGTTGTGAGTGTAATTTAAAAATAGGAGAAAGAATGAGTGGAGGAAATAGTAAATTATAATGGTGTTGTGATTATTAAAATAATGTAGGAGAGAGAATGAGTGGAGAGAATAGTAATTTAAGGTTTCCATTTTGGGCCGTCCTAAGTCGGGTGGTGTGAATACCCCGTCCCGATGCAACGCGCATTCGGAAGTTTGAAATAATTAATTATATAAAGTCGGATCGAAATAGGATATTCATTTAGTGACACTCGATTTAAACCATATTAAAATATTAGTTTAATTTTGAGAGTCGCCACGCCACTTTGATATAGCCCAAAGCTTTGAAAAAAGGCTAAACAGTTAATTGGGTTCGGGGGTCAAGTTACAACAGAAGAAGAAACGTTATCACTCCTATTGCCCGACGAATCGGTCTTTCTAGCATGTGGGGTGTTGGTTGTGTGCGGTGTTTACGGGAATAGATAGAAGAAGCGGGATCATGCATAAGGAGGAGGGGAGAGAAAGAATTTATTGATGATCACACCCTAGAACCTTTGAGTTAGGCCCTCGGAAGGTGCACTAATCAACGTTCATCCTTGGGGGATTGTTGATCATGGGACAATTATTACTAAGGTGGAAGGAAAGAAATAGTTCCTAGATCCATTGGGTTTCTTGGCGAAACCCTAGATCATCCTCGGCTATTGCATATTTAAATATATTAAAACAACCCTAAATCTAGCATATATGACATAAGCAAGAAATAAAGTAATTAAAATAATAAGCATGCAAATAATAAATCTAGCATAATAATAAAGACGATAATAAAGACGGAAAAATAAACAGAAGACTTACCTAATGATGGCAAGGCTTTTGGATTGAATCTATGAAGATTCGAAGAGAGTAGGAAGAACTGCGGGTAAAACAAGTGTAGTCTCGTTTCTTCCGAGTGAATTATGTGTTGAGAAAATATTTAGACTTAGAAAACTCGAGTTTAGTCTCAAGTTTTTTATGGAGGAAACCTCAAGTTTTGTCTTGAGTTTTCCGTAGAATAATTCTGTGTTTAAAGTGTGAGGCGGAGTGGGGTTTATATAGTGAAAGGAATTGGGGAGGAACGGTTACGAAAGTGATGTGGGAAAACTGAAAGGGTCGATCGGTACTTTTGAAAAGGGTCGATCGGCACTTTAAAAGAAGGGTCGATCGACACTTTTGAAAAGGGTCGATCGGCACTTTAAAAGAAGGGTCGATCGGCACTTTTGAAAAGGGTCGATCGGCACTTTTGAAAAGGGTCGATCGGCACTTTTGAGAAGGGTCGATCGAACCTTTGCGTAGATCTTGTTCTCGCGTTCGATTTGATATGCGGTGGGCCCAAAACGGAGTTCGTATGAGAAAGTTATGGCCTTCGGAAGTTTTAGCTGACATTTGGTCTATCGGGATTCTAAAACTACAAATAAGGGCTTTCGGGAAATATTACTTGAGCCTATTGAAACTCATAAATGACCGAGAGTTCCTCGAGAGGTTCCTTAATGCCTATCGGGGTATTTTCGGGTCGGGTACTAACAGTAGCCTCGGCGACGCTTCTTGTAAGACAAGTGGGGTCGACGATAAAGAATAGGATCCGATCTGAAAAAAGGGATTTCGGGAGGTAAGGAAAGTGACCTTGTGGATGTGAGGTTTTTGGACTTGAGTGAGTCGCAAAAGGATGACCGGAGTAGGTCAAGTGGCTGGACCCACGTTGGGCTACCTACGTATCCCAAGAGGAATCAAGCCAAGTCGTAGTTCGAACGTGGGCGTTTAGTATCAGAGTGGCGGACGTGCAGCGTCTCAAGCCAAAGATGCGATTTGTGGCAAGGCTTTGGGGATCGAATCTAAGGGCGATTCGAATAATATTGAGAGATGTACGGAAAGGGGAATCAAGTATAGTCTTGCCTTCTCCGTGGGAAAATATGTTGTGTGTGGAAAGGAAACTCAAGTATAGTCTTGATTTTCCCCTTGAAAATTGTGTGTGATGGAACAAATCAAGTGTAGTCTTGATTTCTCCGTGTGAAGATATGTTGTGAGATAATGTGTGGAAAGGAAATTCAAGTATAGTCTTGATTTTCCCCTTGAAAATTGTGTGTGATGGAACAAATCAAGTGTAGTCTTGATTTCTCCGTGTGAAGATATGTTGTGAGATAATGTGTGGAAAGGAAATTCAAGTATAGTCTTGATTTTCCCCTTGAAAATTGTGTGTGATGGAACAAATCAAGTGTAGTCTTGATTTTTCCGTGTGTTGTGCAAATAAACCAAGTTTAGTCTTGATTCGCGTGCGAGAGAAAGTGTATGGGGCAGACCCTTTGAAATGGAGGATAGACCTCTGAAATGGAGGATAGACCTCTGAAATGCGGGACGGACCCTTTGAAGATGCGGGACGGACCCTTTGAAGATGCGGGACGGACCCTTTGAAATGGAGGATAGACCTCTGAAATGCGGGACGGACCCTTTGAAGATGCGGGACGGACCCTTTGAAATGCGGAAGCGTAGGCGCGAAAGGACTTAGGCTACTGTTTACTGATGAAGAATAGTTGTGTGAATTGATTGGGATTATTATGGCTTCCCGAGCCGAAGAACCAAGCGATTAAAAGATTGGGATAATCATTGCTAAGGCTTAGAGAGGAGTCTTGTCTCCTAGGCTTAAGGCTAGGGTTTTAGAGAGGCATTTGTCACCTAGACATGAGGCTAGGGTTTAGAAAGGTATTTGTCACCTAGGCTTGAGGCTAGGGTTTAGAAATGTATTTGTTACCTAGGCTTGGAGCTAGGGTTTTAGAGAGGCATTTGTCACCTAGACATGAGGCTAGGGTTTAGAAAGGTATTTGTCACCTAGGCTTGAGGCTAGGGTTTAGAAATGTATTTGTTACCTAGGCTTGGAGCTAGGGTTTTAGAGAGGCATTTGTCACCTAGACATGAGGCTAGGGTTTAGAAAGGTATTTGTCACCTAGGCTTGAGGCTAGAGTTTAGAAATGTATTTGTTACCTAGGCTTGGAGCTAGGGTTTTAGAGAGGCATTTGTCACCTAGACATGAGGCTAGGGTTTAGAAAGGTATTTGTCACCTAGGCTTGGAGCTAGGGTTTTAGAGAGGCATTTGTCACCTAGACATGAGGCTAGGGTTTAGAAAGGTATTTGTCACCTAGGCTTAAGGCTAGGGTTTAGAAATGTATTTGTTACCTAGGCTTGGAGCTAGGGTTTTACATTTGTGGTAAGTCTAAACAAGGCAGTTTGAGCAGAAAGGTTATTGGTTTAAACTAGGCGAGGCCGAGTAAGTGTCGATGAAAGAAGGTGTGATTAGGTAAGTTTGATGTCCAGAGATAAGGGCCGAGTCATCTTGAGAGTCACAGAGATACGTTTTTGATAGATTTGAAGAGTTTGAAAATTTGTGGAGACCAAAGAGTGATTTTTGTAAACAAGGTACCACGGAGGACAGTATTTTGAAAGTATGTTTATTTGATAAAGAGGCCTCATGATTAATTATATTTCTAACTGACTCAAAGAGTTTGCCACATGCTGATCTTGATGACAAGGGATGCCCTTCATGCTAGATATGACTTCATTGGAGCTCCGATTTTTGTTAGAGCACATAGTCGACCCATTTTTGTTGAGGGGAGCCCCAATGTTTGATGAAGTGACCTTGGCGAAGTCCCAGTTGATGATGAATGGCGAAGCCCCAGTTGATGATGCAAAGCAAATTTGAAGGGAATGGCGAAGCCCCAGTTGATGATGCGGAGCAAACCTGAGAGGACAGCTTAACAAAAGCCCCAGCTTGGAGAGATTCAATGCATCCCTATTTGCAGACAGAGTCATCTTGCGGCCACGGGGGCGACCCCTCGTTTCGAACAATGGTCAATCGGTCATTTGGACAAGACTCGGAAATGTATATGTGCGGGCGCATTTTTTCGAAGGTGGGAATGGATCCGAGTTCGTGTATGACACTTTCGCTTTTGGGTTTGACTCTTTTGGGAGAGTATAAGCATCACAAGGTGTGGAAAAGTGTATGGAAGCCCCTATGACGAGAAAGACAGTGTTTGGCTCTATTTTCCTATGATGTAGAAAAAGAAGACTTGTCGAGACATTTGAAGAATTATTTTATTCAGAATTATATCTTGATTGTTCGTGAATGGACCTCACTGATTGGTTTATCAAATTCCAATTATATAGGTAAACAAATGAATGTTTTGATTTGAAGGTGAAATCTGGCTTGTCTTTAGAAGGAGAAGGATGTTCCGTTGTTGCTTGCTGCTCTGTTCGGTGGTAATTATGGTGCGGGCTGCCGTTGCATTGATCTCCTTCATGAAAAATAGAAAAAAGATTGGGGTGGAAGAAAAGGTGGGAATTGACTGATTATAACCCAAAGATTTTTTCATTCCTTCAAGTGAAGATTTTTTGTTCCTTTGTTCTCAAGCCGAGGAGTAGTCACAGCGCGTGTCTCCTTGCTTTTACCGGAGTGCCGGCGAGAGGCACGGATGCGAAGCCCCAGTGAGACTTTGCGAGACGGTGTTTGAGGAGTCGAATAAACGAATTTCAAGAATAGGACGAGTTCCCAAACTTTTGAGAGAATATGTAATATGCTCACGTAGGATAACAAGTGACTCAAAAATCTGAATATGCATTTCTTTTAAATAATCTTTTGAGAATGCCATCCGGTAGCGGTTGTAGCTGGGCTTTGGATTGCGATCGATCATTAGGTGATGATTAACATGACCTCTTAAAGTGAGAGGTCATTTGGGCCTTTCTTTGAGTGTTTGGGATTTCTAAGGTGAAGGGATTTTCTTGTTGTTGCCTCTTCAGGACCTCTAAGAGTGAGGTTAACTTTGATTTTGGCAAGGTCAAGGGTGGTGATGGAATCCTCTAAAAGTGAGAGGATGGACTTTGGAATGGGTTTATGGGATTTGTCCAAGAGGGAATCTTTGTTGCTTCTTCTCGCGAGTTTGTTGTGATTTCAGCAGGTAACTTGATCACGATAGGACCTTCACTCGATGTCTCGTTTTCACAACCTTTGCGATGGGAGGTTCACTTCGGGGTGATGAAGTTTTTTTTTTTTTTTTTCAAACACCCTCTTATCGAGAAAAGCCTTCGGATTTGTTTGCTCGCGATAGCCCCTAGTGTATGCCTTAGGATGGTTTTACCTTTTCCCTCTTGGGCTTGGAGGTGGTCCCTTCGAGGGAGCCCCTTGTATGAGTTTCTTTTGCATTCCGCCTTTCTTGAGCTTAGAGGTGATTACTTCCTTTGTGAGTCGAGGGGGCCCCTAGTATGGGCTTCTTCCTTAGGGTCTCAAAACTTATCGATCTTGAAATGAAAGGGTATTATTTAGTGAGGATAAGGTTATGGTTTCCTATGGTGAGAGGTTTAAACTTCAATTGCTCTTTGGATAGCATTCTCAAAAGAGTATTTAAAATAAATGCAAACTCATTTAACCGACTTATTAAGTAAGGCAAAATATATTCGGACCATGAGAAAGATATGTGAGCATATTCAATGAAAGCTTAACGATCAAATGGAAAATCGAGAGGAGACGAGATTGGGGGTTGGTGAGCCCCTAGTTGATATTTATGTAGCACTTGCGAAGGATAAGAACAACCCTTTGCATCTTGCATTGGCGTGAGCAGCTATTTTCTGATGATGAGCAACAACGGTCTTTGTGCTTGTCTTGACCATATGGAAAGGAGGTCAAATGGGGGTTTAAAATAAATGATCATATGAAAAGGATGTTCAAGTGGGGGAGAGTGTATTTGGGGAAGTGTATGCTCGAGGGAGCATAGAGGGTGTGTACAAGGAGTGTATGAAAAGTATATGGTGGAGTATGGAGAGAGTGTATGAGAGAAGGGTGTATAGGGATGGTGTGTGTGAAGAAGGAACGGTGAGTTGTTTACTCCAATCAAAGCATTCATTCATTGTTTACTTTATTAGCCGGTGAGTTTATCAGTGAGATTAGCAACCAATTGATAATTATAAATAAAACAATCTTCTTTGAAAGTAATGCGAGATTATGTCTCAAGTCTAGAGAGAAAAGAAAGAAAGACCTTTTTTATTATTGAAGTAACTAATCTAAAGTGGACATTACATACCAATGCCCAAAATGGACGTAAAAGACGCACTAGAACCTACAAGACTGAATGAATCTAAATCTTCCCTCGAAGGGTGAGGGTTCCTTCATCAATGAGGCCTTGGGTCTTCCCTTGGTTGATCAATCTTTGAATTGAGCATTTCAGTTGCACACATTTGTCAGTGGTATGCCCAGCGTACTTGTGGTATCTGCAGAACTTGGATGTATCTAAGTCTTCCTTTGGGTTAATAGGCTTGTAGTTCTTGAGCGGCTCGATCAAATTCTTTCCCACCAAAATGTCGAAGAACTCACCCACAGGCATTCCTAAGTCATGAAAATGTTCCTTGTTGATCTTCTTCTCGGGTATTGATGCCTTTAGTTGGTTGGTAGCCACAGCAGGCATCCTGAATGAGAAATTCTGATGTGTAGGACCATAAGGGGAACCATAAGCATGTGGATGATAGGGACCCCGGAATTGAATAGGGGGAGGAACTCTTCTCAAGTATTCCTGAATGTAAGACAAATGGTGCTGCTCAATTTCATGCATGTCTTTGAGGAGGTTGATCACTCCCAACCTCATGTTTGAGACTTCTTTGAGGGCTTCAATGCTTTTCTCCAGAGACATGATGTGGAATTCTGTAAGAACATATGACGGAGTCAAGCCAATGAGTTGAATTAGATTCATAATTAATCTTAAGGCATCCTTGAGAAAATATTTGACCTCCACAATTTTGAGTTTGACCGGGCTGAAGTTGCCTACGTAACCCTTACCATTTAAGATATGAGTCTCGGGTCACCGTAGTTCGAGGGGGCCCCGATTGATGATACAACCAGGTTTAAGTTTAGAGAAAGAGAGAGGATGAATGTAAAAGAGTCCGTTTGGTGAAAAAGGGAGAGGAAGATGACTCGATCCTTGGTCAAATATAAGTGAGGGTGATCTAGATGAGCTAATCGGACTTGGTAAGTTGGCTTAGGTAGGCCACTAGATGGTGGTTTGATCTATATGGGTCGAGAGAGGTTTGATCTAGGTGGGTCTTTGGCTGAAGGGTGCTAGAGATAAAGGATCTAAACTATGGATGGTTTTAAGGCTAAGGGAGCAGACTATGAAAGGTTCAAGAGATGAGAGGTAGAACTTTGAAGGGTCCTAACTTGTAGACCATGGGGGTCTAAGGTAGAGGAGTGGACCATGGATGGTCCAAGAGATGAGGGTGGACCTTGAAGAGTCGCAGGTGGAAGGGTGGACCTTTAATGGTCCTAGATAGAGAGAGTGGAACTCGAAGGGTCCTAAATTGAGGAGTGGACCTTGAATGGTACAAAGTAGAAGAGCGGACCTTGAAGGGTCCAAGAGATGAGGAGTGGACCTTAAAGGGTCCAAGAGAAGAGGAGTGGACCTTAAAGGGTCCAAGAGAAGAGGAGTGAACCTTGAAGGGTCCAAGAGAAGAGGAGTGGACCTTAAAGGGTCCAAGAGAAGAGGAGTGAACCTTAAAGGGTCCAAGAGAAGAGGAGTGAACCTTGAAGGGTCCAAGAGAAGAGGAGTGGACCTTAAAGGGTCCAAGAGAAGAGGAGCGGACCTTGAACAGCCCAAGATATGAGAAGGGGACCTTGAATGGTCCAAGATTGGGAGAGTGGACATAGTATAGGAAGAGCACCACGAAGGGTCAAAGAGTGGACCTTAAACGGTCCAAGATAGAGAGACTGATCCTAGAGCGGTCCGCAGTAGAGGGTGTGGACCTTGAAGGGTTCAAGAAGTAAAGAGCGGACCTCGGAGGGTCCTAGAAATGGAGAGTGGACCTCGGAGGGTCCTAGAAATGAGGAGTGGACCTCGGAGGGTCCTAGAAATAAGGAGTGGACCTCGGAGGGTCCTAGAAATGAGGAGCGGACCTCGAAGGGTCCTAGAAATGAGGAGCGGACCTCGGAGGGTCCTAGAAATGAAGAGCGGACCTCAGAGGGTCCTAGAAATGAGGAGGGGACCTCGGAGGGTCCTAGAAATGAAGAGCGGACCTCGGAGGGTCCTAGAAATGAAGAGCGGACCTCGGAGGGTCCTAGAAATGAAGAGCGGACCTCGGAGGGTCCTAGAAATGAAGAGCGGACCTCGGAGGGTCCTAGAAATGAAGAGCGGACCTCGGGGGGTCCTAGAAATGAAGAGCGGACCTCGGAGGGTCCTAGAAATGAAGAGCGGACCTCGGAGGGTCCTAGAAATGAAGAGCGGACCTCGGAGGGTCCTAGAAATGAAGAGCGGACCTCGGAGGGTCCTAGAAATGAAGAGCGGACCTCGGAGGGTCCTAGAAATGAAGAGCGGACCTCGGGGGGTCCTAGAAATGAGGGATAGTTAAGCACTTTATTTACAAAAAAGCCCTCTATTTTATAGAACCTACTCTTGGTTGGAAGGGATACCCCTTTTTCGCAACTAACTAAAGGTCCTAAAGTGGTGGATCCTAACGACTAACCGTCTCATATAGACATTTAAGATGATATTTATGGGAAGTACTACAGACCTATGATAAGACAAGATCTTTTAACAAGCACTCGACCTTACATGGCACATCCTTTTAAAAGGAAATCAAATTTTTTGTGCTCTTTTCTCTCTATAGATCTTGAGATATCACTGATTCGTAGTGACTCAACATAAAGACCTTATTAATTGTCTACATGAAAAAGCTAGTCAAACCAACCGGTCACAAGGAGTGTATTCTTAGCAAAGTGGGTGACACAAGGGTTAGATTTCAGGCTCCCACCGTGCAGCCGAAGCGCACTGATGAGTGGATGGCCAAGTGAGACTCGGAAGGGAGGCAACATGATCACCACACTTCCCGCACTTTGGCTTCTCCGAAGAGTTAAGGGGTAGCTGTGCAGTGTGACACGGACTCTAGTGGTAGTGTGAGGTAAAAAGTCTAATTCTTTTTAAGGAAAAAAGAGAAAGATTTTTTTATGAGATGCATGCATGCAATGCAACAGTTAAGAATAGGAGAAAAAGAAAAAGGAAGTAAAATACAACACCATACAAGAAAACGAAAGTCTGACCCACTTAGTTTGAAAAAGATTTCAAAGCAGTCCCCAGCAGAGTCGCCACTGTGAATACCCCGTCCCGATGCAACGCGCATTCGGAAGTTTGAAATAATTAATTATATAAAGTCGGATCGAAATAGGATATTCATTTAGTGACACTCGATTTAAACCATATTAAAATATTAGTTTAATTTTGAGAGTCGCCACGCCACTTTGATATAGCCCAAAGCTTTGAAAAAAGGCTAAACAGTTAATTGGGTTCGGGGGTCAAGTTACAACAGAAGAAGAAACGTTATCACTCCTATTGCCCGACGAATCGGTCTTTCTAGCATGTGGGGTGTTGGTTGTGTGCGGTGTTTACGGGAATAGATAGAAGAAGCGGGATCATGCATAAGGAGGAGGGGAGAGAAAGAATTTATTGATGATCACACCCTAGAACCTTTGAGTTAGGCCCTCGGAAGGTGCACTAATCAACGTTCATCCTTGGGGGATTGTTGATCATGGGACAATTATTACTAAGGTGGAAGGAAAGAAATAGTTCCTAGATCCATTGGGTTTCTTGGCGAAACCCTAGATCATCCTCGGCTATTGCATATTTAAATATATTAAAACAACCCTAAATCTAGCATATATGACATAAGCAAGAAATAAAGTAATTAAAATACTAAGCATGCAAATAATAAATCTAGCATAATAATAAAGACGATAATAAAGACGGAAAAATAAACAGAAGACTTACCTAATGATGGCAAGGCTTTTGGATTGAATCTATGAAGATTCGAAGAGAGTAGGAAGAACTGCGGGTAAAACAAGTGTAGTCTCGTTTCTTCCGAGTGAATTATGTGTTGAGAAAATATTTAGACTTAGAAAACTCGAGTTTAGTCTCAAGTTTTCTATGGAGGAAACCTCAAGTTTTGTCTTGAGTTTTCCGTAGAATAATTCTGTGTTTAAAGTGTGAGGCAGAGTGGGGTTTATATAGTGAAAGGAATTGGGGAGGAACGGTTCTGAAAGTGATGTGGGAAAACTGAAAGGGTCTATCGGCACTTTTGAAAAGGGTCGATCGGCACTTTAAAAGAAGGGTCGATCGGCACTTTTGAAAAGGGTCGATCGGCACTTTAAGAAAGTCGATCGGCACTTTTGAAAAGGGTCGATCGGCACTTTTGAAAAGGGTCGATCGGCACTTTTGAAAAGGGTCGATCGGCACTTTTGAGAAGGGTCGATCGAACCTTTGCGTAGATCTTGTTCTCGCGTTCGATTTGATATGCGGTGGGCCCAAAACGGAGTTCGTATGAGAAAGTTATGGCCTTCGGAAGTTTTAGCTGACATTTGGTCTATCGGGATTCTAAAACTACAAATAAGGGCTTTCGGGGAAATATTACTTGAGCCTATTGAAACTCATAAATGACTGAGAGTTCCTCAGAGGTTCCTTAATGCCTATCAGGGGTATTTTCAGGTCGGGTACTAACAGGTGGGACGCCCAAAATGGCAAAAAGTCCTAAGTCGGCCGGGACGGAGGGAGGATGGTATAAAAGTTATATAAAAAAAGTTAGAAAAAATAAACAAATGAAAGTATAATAGAGAAATTAGAGACGGGTAAAATTCTTTAATTTTTATTTATAAATGTATAGTTTTTTTTTTATTTTTTATGAATATAAATAAATATTTTGGATATTTTTTAGTATTGAAGTTTTATACACCATGTATACTCAATATACAATATACCATTCATATACCCTATACACTATATTCCAAATAAAATATGAATTCAAATAATTTTATATTTTATAAAATTAATATTTGATATTCACTCTTCAAAAGATATATATTTATTTTAAAAATATAAATTACAATTAAATAATAAAATTAACTTATTAACATTTTAAGAATGTCACATATTTTTATCATATTTAGCCTTACTTCATTTATATTTGAGGTAAACTTAAGAATTAGGTATTAATAAACATGCATTAGACTGTATATAAAAAAAAAAAAAAAAATCCGTCGCTAATCCCTCACTAATCCGTCGCTAAATGAAAATGAAATAATTTTTTTTATTTTTCAATTCTATAGCGACGACAAACATTCGTCGGTAAATTTTTTTTACAATCCGTCGTTAATCCGTCGCTAAATGGAAATGAAATAATATTTATTTATTTTTTTAATTCTATAGCGACGAAATACATCCGTCGATAAAAAAAATTTGCAATCCGTCGCTAATCCGTCGGTAAACCGTCGGTAAAAAAGGCGCAATTTTTCGGCGCCACTTTTACGACGAAATAGTGAGGGAATATTTTCCGTCGTTAAATCCGTCGTTAAATCCGTCGGTAAAGTTGTCGTTTTCAGCTTTATTTTTTTTATTTTTTATCCCTCACTATTTCCTCGATAATCCGTCGCTATTAGCGACGGAATTATGTCCGTCGCTAAAATCCGTCGCTAAATGACAGTTTTCTTGTAGTGTATGGTTGATAAAGGTTTAATTCAAATTGAAATTACCCGATCCGAATGCCCGATCGCATGGGTCGTTTTGAAAAAAATGTTTTAAAAGTTGGACGGATAAATTTATTTGAAAAGAGAGTCGCCACGCCGTTTTTGTGAGCCCAAAACATTGACAAAAAGGCTTTTTAATGTAAGATCTTGAATTCGGAGGTCACGTTATGCCTCGTGAAGAGATTTTAGTGCTCACCTGAAATGCCTCATGTCTATGAAACTTTGTAACCATTTTTCGAAAATTGTGTGTGTGTGTGTATAAAGTAAAATGGTTTTATAGTTAAAAGAAGAGAAAAAAATGTGCAGTTTTAGAAATAACTGTTTGCTTTGATAAAAAGGGGGTTTAAAATAAATCTGAAACAGAAAAATTGGAAAAAAACTGAACAAATGTCACAACTTACAAATTGATCCGTACGAATCAATGCTCCTTTACAAGGAGGTCCGTGCAGATGCACATGTATATTATGCTTTTTTTTCTATATCTCATTTAATTTATAATGTTACTAGGATTAGACTTGAAAAACAATAAAGTTGACAGCTTCTTAAACCTGTCCAGAAAGTTAATCATGAAACATGGAAAAGTGAAATGTCCAATCTTAAGGTTGTCATCTCCAAGTTCTAGAATAGTACAATAATGGTGGTTTTTGAGCTTTTCATGAGAGACAACAATGGAGATTGTTTGTTTCAAATAGAGAAATTAGAGAACTTTTGAAGGTAAACTTGAACATTTGTCACATTTTAGGAAGAAAATGGAAGAAGTGAGGTTACATCAACATTGTAACCTTAATCCCTAAAACCACATCTTTAATATAAGTGATGAGTTTATCCTTGTAAATTCGGGTTACTTGTATCATAGTAACTTCAAAGAAAGTGGATCAAAAAATGATTTAGGTGATGAATACATTTGAAAGTAAATTAGGAAAAGACAATGCTTAAAATGATTATAAACAAACCACTATCTCCATTAGGCTTCCATTCTTAAACACATTGTGCATGGAAAGCATGTAGGGTCATTTAGATGGTTTGGGTCTACAATGTGCAAGAATAAGTAAAATACTACATTGTAAATGATAGATTTAACAATGATAATTTATAAATGGATTAAAGGCTTGAAAATGAGAGATTAGGTGTTATTAGGGTTTGGAAGGAGATTTCAACAATGTTGGTTCTTTCAATCTTTATAAGGTTTGATTTGTTGGAAAAGTGTTTTATTTGTTAGGTGATAAGAAGGAGAGAAAAATTATGCCCTCACTTCAGCAGAATCCCCTCTAATACTCTCAATATTACTCAAATTTCTGTCCCAAATGAAGAAACAAGAGGGTTGTATTTATAGCCTCTAGAAATGTCAAGGTGTTTTGTACGGAATATCTTTGCCTTTTGCAAGGTGATCCGTACGGATCAAGGTGTGAAATAAGTATGTTTTTAATTTTGTTATTCTTGCAAGGTCTTTATGAGGTTTTCAATGTACAAAAGGTTCTTTCTTGCCTCGCTTGGTCAATTTAATACTCGGAAAGTCATGGGACTTTGTGATTCTAGATAAACGAACCCTCGGTGTCCATCCCGCATGCTCGAATGGAGAGCGGTCCGGATTGGGGTACTTACAGAAGCTTCTCGGCGACGTCACTTATGAAGGAAGTGGGGTCGTCGATAAAAATAAGAATCCCGATCTAGATCATTCCTCGGGAGGGAGGGATAAACGACCGAGTCGATCGGACAGATTGACCCTTTGATAGGATTCCTACGTATCCCGAATGAGAATCAAGCCAATCGTAGTTCGAGTATGAGGACAATTTGGAGGGGCCTCGACCTGTTGGGAATGATTCAGAGGTATTCGTCCTAGGCAAGACTGTTTGGAGGTGTCTGTACCTAAGTTGAGAGCGCTTCAGAGGAGTCTCGGTCTGAGTTTTGAGAACGATTTTGTTTTGTATAGGTGTCAAAAATCTAACGAGATTCGGTAGCCTCGGGGGCATTGGCAGTTTCTCGCTTGGAAACACTTTGCCACTCAGTTGGAGAGATTCGGGCTTACGATGACGGTCGAAAGAGGTTCGGGCTTACGATGACTGTCGAAGAGAAGGTTCGGGCTTACGATGACGACCGAGAAAAAAGGTTCGGGATTACGATGAGGGCCGAAGAAAGGTTCGGGCTTACGATGAAGGCCTAAGAAAGGTTCATGCTTACGATGACTTTCGAAGAAAGGTTCGGGCTTACGATGACTGCCGAAGAAAGATTTGAGCTTACGATGATGGCCGAGAAAGGTTCGGGCTTACGATGACGGCCGAAGAAAGGTTCGGGCTTACGATGACTGCCGAAGAAAGATTCGATCTTACAATGACGGTCGAATAAAGATTCGGGCTTACGATGTCGACCGAGGAAAGAAGGTTCGGGCTTAAGATGACGGCCGAAGAAAGGTTCGAGCTTACGTTGACGGCCGAAAAGAGATTCAGGCTTATGATGACGGCCGAAGGAAGATTCGGGCTTACGATGACGGCAGAAGGAAGATTCGGGATTATGTTAACTGCCGAAGAAAGATTCGGGCTTACGATGACTGCCAAAAAAAGGTTCGGGCTTACGATGATGGCCGATAAAAGGTTCAGGCTTAGGATGACTGTCGAAGAAAGGTTCGGGCATATGATGACTGCCGAAAAAAGGTTCGGGCTTACGATGACGACCGAAGGAAGATTCGGGCTTACGATGACTGCTGAAGGAAGATTCGGGCTTACGATGATGGCCGAAGGAAGATTCAAACTTACGATGACTGCCGAAGAAAGATTCGGGCTTACGATAACTTCCGAAGAAAGGTTCGGGCTTACGATGACTGTCGAAAAAAGATTCGGGCTTACGATGATGGCCGAAGAAAGGTTCGGGCTTACGATGACTGTCGAAAAAAGGTTCGGGCTTACGATGACTTCCGAGGGAATATTCGGACTTACAATGACGGTCGAAGGAAGATTCGGGCTTACGATAAGTGCCAAAAAAAGGTTTGGGCTTATGATGACTGCCGAATAAAGGTTCGGGCTTACGATGACTGTCGAAAAAAGCTTTGGGCTTACGATGACTGCCTAATAAAGGTTCAGGCTTACGATGACTGCCGAAAAAATGTTCCGGCTTACGATGATAGTCGAAAAATGGTTCGGGCTTACGATGGCTGCCGAAGAAATGTTCGGGCTTACGATGACTGCCGAAGAAAGTTTCAAGCTTACGATGACTGCTGAAAAAAGGTTCGAAGTGCTAAGACTTATCTCACGTACGTGGGAAAGTACCGAGAACTATCTCGTGTAAGGAAGCAAGGAGAATTGTCTCACGAGGAGATAACAGAAAAGGATCTCATGAGGAGATAACGAGATGCGAATTCTCGAGAGATAATCTTACGAAGAGATAACGGGAAAGGATCTCACCGAGAGAAAAGGGGAAAGGATCGCATGAGGAGATAACTAGATGCAAAATTTCGAGACAAAATCTCATAAAGAGATAATGGGATAGATCTCACGAGGAGATAATGGGAAAGGATCTCACAAGGAGATAACAGGAAAGGATCTCACAATGAGATAATATGAAAGGATCTCATGAGGAGATAATAGGAAACATCTCATGAGGAGATAACGAGATGTGAAATCTCGGGAGATAATCTCACGAATAGATAATGGGATAGGATTTCATGAGGAGATAACGGGAAAGGATCTCACGAGGAGATAATGGGAAAAGATCTCACGAGGAGATAATGAGATGCAAAATCTCAGGATAGAATCTCACAAAGATATAATAGGAAAGGTCTCATGAGGAGATAGAAGGAAATATCTCATGAGATGCAAAATCTCGGGAGAGAATCTCACGAATAGATAACGAGATACAAAATCTCGGAAGAGAATCTATGAAAGATCTCACGATAAGATAACAGGAAATATATCACGAGGAGATAACGGGAAAGATCTCACTAGGAGATAACGAGATGCGAGATCTCGAGAGGGAATCTCACGAAAATATAATGGGAAGGGATCCCACGAGGAGATGGCAGGAACGAGTCTCACGAAGAGGTAATGAGAATGGTCTCACGAGGAGGTAATGAGGATTATCTCTCGAGGAGTTAATGGGAAGAGGTCTCGCGAATAGGTCACGGGAAAGATCTCACGAAGAGATAATGAGATGCGTAATCTCATAAGGGATTCTCATGAAAAGATAACGAGAAAGATCTCACTAGGAGATAACAGAAAAGGATCCCACGAATAGATAACGGGAATGATCTCACTAGGAGATAACGAGATGCAAAATCTCAAAAGGGAACCTTACGAAGAGATAAAGAGATGCGAAATATTGGGAAGGAATCTCACGAGTAGATAACGGAAAGATCTCACTAGGAGAAAATGAGATGCTTAATCTCCGGAGGGAATTTTACGAAGGATAACGAGAAATATCTCACTAGAAGATAATAGGAAGGATCTCACAAAGAGATAACGGGAAAGATCTCACTAGGAGAAAGCGAGATGCGAAGTCTCAGGAGAGAATCTCACGAAGAGATAACGGGAAAGATCTCATGAGGAGAAAACGAGATGCAAAGTCTCAGGAGAGAATCTCACAAAAAGATAACGGGAAAGAATATCACGAGGAGATAACGAGATGCAAAATCTCAGGGGGGGAATCTCACGAAGAGATGGCGAGATGCAAAATCTCGGGAGGGAATCTCGCGGGGAGATAAAAGGAAAGGATCTCAGGAAGAGATATTTAAAGTTAGAAAGAGCGATTTTTGTGAAATACCGATCTCTTTTGAAGGGTCAAACAAAAGAATAAAGTTTGGCAATTGATCACGACCTAAAATTAATTTAAAAGTGTTTGATTAGGCTTTGAGTTTTTTGCATTTTGTCCGATCGCACTAGTTCATCATGTCTTTGGAAAGAGTTGAGATGGATAAGCACTAGCTCGAGATGATTGTGATTTGACGAAGCCCCGGTCTGAAGACTAACTTGACGAAGCTCCGGGCTCCTATTCTAAACAAAGCCTCGGTGTGAAGAAGTGTCTTGGCGAAGCCCTAGATTGAAGAAAATGACTTGGAAGCCCCCGTTTAAAGAAGTGTTTTGACTTTGAGTCCAAAAATGATCGCTACAGCCCCCAGTCTGTTTGGTCATTTGAGGAATTCCTGAATTGTATCTAGTGCGACCCCAATCCAAGTTGAACTTTATGTATCCAGACGAGGCAACCATCCTTGATTTTTTTCCTAATCAATCAGTCAACCAAAATGTAAAATAAATGACTTGTAATGTATACTTGCAAGGGCGTATTTTTTTGAAAGGTGGGAACGAGTACCTATTTGTGTGAATGGCTTATTTGATGTAGGCACTAAAAATATGCTTTTAGTTTTGACTCTTTTGAGAGAGTATAAGGACAGAAAGGTTTGTAAAAGTGTATGGAAATCCTTGCTGACAGAAAACCAGTGTTCAACTCTATTTTTCCTATTTTGTAGAAAAAGAAGACTTGTCGAGACATATTATCATATTCACAATAATCACAAGATTGCTTAAAACCCTTTACTAATGTTCGGGTTATTCAACAATTAACCTAAATATGATGAAATGTTTTGATTAATCATGAGGAGAAATTCAACCGATATCAAGGATCGAATTTGGTTAGGTGTGAAAGAAGGTTTGTGTATAGGAGAGGTTATTGATAAGATCGGGTTTACGGATTTCTATGTATTTATGACTAGACTATTTCTGGTTGCCTACGTTCCTTAAGGTAAGGAGCTCAGGTTTCCCTAGTTCGAGGCTGAAGTGTGTTTTGGCTTTGGGGTAAGAGTGTAAATATTTGTGGTTCCTTTGGTGAAAAGAGTTGGATGGAAGGTTGGATGATAAGGTACGAGATTTGAGATGATTTCTTGACAAGTCGCATTTGACGGTTACTTCATTGATTCCATTTCCTATTGGTCGTTGCTCTCACAGGAAGAGAAAGAATTTGAATATAGCTCAAGGACTTATGATACACTCTTGCTTTTGCCTAAACTGCTCTATTGGTTTTGACAACTTCAATTTCTTCGAGCCTTAAATTCCTGCATTTGTTAAGCTTCTGACTAGCAGTGTTGGGTCCTTGGCCTCATTTTGGCCCTTTTTTTAACTTATTTGATACACATGAGGGGGAAGGAAAGCCCCTCGCTTATTGTCGACATGAGAACAATAATTTAATGATGAGTAACACTCGTTATTCCATGATGTTTCCGCCGTCGTTAACTTGGTCAAGGTGATGGTAGGGATAGGATTCGAAAAGTGTATGGCTTGAAGGAGGCATTTGTGTGGGGTATGGTAAAGTGTATGGGGGAGCTATCGGTTGACTTTCTCACACCAATTAATCAAAACATTAATCATTTGGGGAATTATTTGTTGAGCAATGCAAGTGATCATATAGAACAAAACCATTTCATTAAATGTAATGTAGGGGTGCAAATAATGTCTCAAGTCTAGCAAGAAGAGAAAGAAGACTCGTATATAGAAAATTAAGGATTTAACTACAATGTCCGAGGAGGACTTGATTAAATGAGAAAAGTACTAAAACCTACGAAATTTGACTGTATAACTCTCTCTTCTTTTTTCTATGTAGCCCCTAGTCTAGCAAACTACCATGAAAAATTCATCTTTGTTAGAGGAGAACTGGTACATGAGGGTGCTTCACACTTTATCAAGTGATGACACTTGGAGCGTCATCAAAGTTTTCAAACTTGTCAATTTGTCCACTCGTAAAAGAGCCCCAATATATCAGAGAGGGAGCATTTAAAGGCGGATCCGGTGTGAACTATTGCACTGATGCTCAATCAATGTTACTTTTTGAATTAGACCCATCCCTGAATAGTTAAAGCCTTCTGTCGCAGCTGATCAGAAAGTTGTCACTTATTATCCAAATGACACTTTTCTTGACATTTGAGCGCGACTTGAATTTATTGGAAATGACGCTCCTCTTGAGTCTCAAGTGTGGCTTCAACTGCAGATTTCTGCTCTTCCATGTGACGCTCCTCTTGGGCCACAAGCTTCTTCGTCAAGTAACCGAGGGTAACCAGAGACATGGCGTGTGATTGACAATTGACAAATTCTAAAAGAATTTCAAATCCTTTTCATGAAGTTTAAGTCGCGATCAATTTACAAAGCTCATTTCTTTATTTGACCAAAATCAAAATAAAGATTGAGGATGGAGATGGAACACAACGACTAAGGATCAAAATGAGGGTTTTTCGTTGGTCAAAGGGGGGATGGACCGAAGGTCTAAGGAGCGGAGTGACCAAAGGTCAAGAATTGGATCATGTATAGTCAATGGAAGGATTGGGAGGAGTCAAAGAGATGTAAAACAACTCATACGGGGTTAGAGGAAAAGAGATGAAATGAACAAGGCTCATGCAACATGCTTTTGCTGTTTTCTTAATTTTGACAAGAAGTAAAGATTGAGTGGGTGTACGTTGCTTATGTAACCTTATGCAAAGATGAGAATCTCGGGTCACCGTAGTTCGGGGCAGATTGGAATCTAAGAAACGTAAAGGCATATCGAGATATGAAATCTCGAAAGAGAATCCCACTAAAAGATAATGAGACATGAAATCTCGTGACCTATTATGGTCGCAAAATAGGGGTGTCACCTTAGGCACAAAATGGGGTATGACCTCTTTGAGGTCGAGGAAAGGATGTGGCCAATTTTGGCGCAAAGCAAGATATAGCATCTTTAAGTCGAGGGAAATTGGATTGTGAAAAGTTGAGATTGGAGATCGGACTGTGAAAGGTCGAGATTGGAATTCAGACCGTGAAAGGTCGAGAACGAAAATTGGTTCGTGAAAGGTTGAGATTAGAGTTCAGACCGTGAAAGGTCGAGATTGGAGATCAAGCCATGAAAGGTCGAGATTGGAGATCGGACCGTGAAAGGTCGGGAATGGAGATCAGACCATGAAAAGTTGAGAACGGAAATTGGACCGTGAAAGGTCGAGATAGGAGATCGGACCGCAAAAGGTCAGGATTGGAGTTCGGATTGTGAAAAGTCGAGAACAGAAATTGGACCGTGAAAGGTCGAGATCAGAGATCGAACCGTGAAAGATCAGGATTGGAGTTCAGACCGTGAATGGTCGAGAACAAAAATTGGACCGTGAAAGGTCGAGATTGGAGATCGGACCGTGAAAGGTCGGGATTTGAATTCAGATCGTGAAAGGTTGGGATTGGAGTTCAGACCGTGAAAGGTCAGGATTGGAGTTCAGACTGCGAAAGGTCGAGAACGGAAATTGGACCGTGAAAGGTCGAGATTGGAGTTCAGACCGTGAAAGGTCGAGATTGGAGATCAGACCGTGAAAGGTTGAGATTGGAGATCGGACCGTGAAAGGTCGAGATTGGAGATCGGATAGTGAAAGGTCGGGATTGGAGTTCAGACAGTGAAAGGTCGAGAATGGTAATTGTACCGTGAAAGGTTGAGACCGGAGATCGGACCGTGAAAGGTCAGGATTGGAGTTCAGACCGTGAAAGGTTGAGAACGGAAATTGGACCGTGAAAGGTCGAGATCGGAGATCAGACCATGAATGGTCGGGATTGGAATTCAGATCGTGAAAGGTTGGGATTGGAGTTCAGACCGTGAAAGGTCGGGATTGGAGTTCAGACCGCAAAAGGTTGAGAACGGAAATTGGATCGTGAAAGGTCGTGATTGGAATTCAGACTGTAAAAGGTCGAGATTGGAGATCAGGCCGTGAAAGGTCGAGATTGGAGATCGGACCGTGAAAGGTCAAGATTGGAGATCGGATCGTGAAAGAATGAGAATAGAGATCGGACCGTTAAATGTCGGGATTGGAGTTCGGACCGTGAAAGGTCGGGAATGGAAACTGGACCGTGAAAGGTCGAGATTAGAGATTGGACCGTGAAAGGTCGAGACCGGAGATTGGGGATCGGAGATTGGAGATCGGACCGTGAAATGTCGGGAACAGAAATTGGACCGTGAAAGCTCGAAATTGGAGTTCAGACCGTGAAAGGTCGAGAATGGAAATTGGACCGTGAAAGGTCGAGATTGGAGTTCAGACCGTGAAAGGTCGAGATCGGAGATTGGACCGTGAAAGGTCGGGAACGGAAATTGGATCGTGAAAGGTCGAGATTGGAGATTGGACCGTGAAAGGTCGAGACCGGAATTAGGGATCGAAGATTTAAGATCAGACCATAAATGTCGGGAAAGGAAATTGAACCGTGAAAGGTCGAGATTGGAGTTCAGACCGTGAAAGGTCGAGAATGGAAATTGGATCGTGAAATGTTGAGATTGGAGTTCAAACCGTGAAAGGTCGGGAATGGAAATTGGACCATGAAAGGTCGAGATCGGATATTGGACCGTGAAAGCTCGGGAAAGGAAATTGGACCGTGAAAGGTCGAGATTAAATATTGGACCATGAGAGGTCAAAAAATTAAAGATTGGACCATAAAAGGTTGCGATTAAAGATTGAATCGTGAAAGATTGAGATTGGAGTTCAGACCGTGAAAGGTCGAGAACGGAAATTGGACCGTGCAAGGTCGAGAATAAAGAATGTACCGTGAAAGGTCGAGATTGGAGATTGGACCGTGAAAGGTTGAGATTAAATATTGGACAATGAAAGGTCGAGATCGGAGATTGGACCGTGGAAGGTCGAGATTAAAGTTTGCACCGTGAAAGGTCGAGATTAAAGATTACAGAAATGGGGCCATGCAATTGTTATTTTATTAATTGTTCAAGTTTACTTAAAACATGTCTTCTTAGACTCCTAAATGGTTGGAAAATATTGCTCTTCTTTTTTCGAAACTACTCTAGATCCTGGGTTAGTGTAATCCATCACTACATCTATAGGCCCCTCATTTTTAACCTGTACTTTGTCCTCCCAGTGCGGAAAACTCTGAGCGAAGGTCCTATAGGTGAAATTACCCGGATCCGGCTCGCGCGCGGAGGCCTCGGCATCTCGCATTCGTCGTTTTTTGGGAAGTCGCCCGGATCCGAGAGGCAGCGCGTTCGCGCCCCGGCATCTGGCTTTATTCCGCTTTAGCGATGGTTGGAGGTGTCTCGCCGTTGTTTTCGAAATTGTAGAGTCGCCACGCCATTTTTTATTAAGCCCAAAACATTGAAAAAGGGCATCAGTTTAGAAATAAACTATTTTTGTGTGATGAGATTTTGAGTTCGGAGGTCAGATGACTCCTCGGGAAGAGAATATTAGAATCTTAGAGCTCACCTGAGTTGTCTCGTAAAAACGAGTCTTTCGGATACCCCTAATATTCTTTAACTGTTGTGTGTGTGTGTGTGCTTTTTAAAAATGCATGATGTATCGGATGTCTACATTGTACACTACTTATTGAAATGTATTGAAATAGTAATGGAAGGAAGCCTTACCAATGTTGGTTCGTATCTGTCTTCCGCAGGGGAATAGTGTTTGAGGTCGGAATAGTGTTCCGGTACGGACCGGGATTGCTTCTGAAAAGGGGCCGGTTGTCTGCGGACAGAGTTTCGGCGTGCGTTGGGATCGTTGGTTGGATTCGGGCGGAGGTTCGGCGTGTGTTGGAATCGTTGGTTGGATTCGGGCAGAGGTTCGGCGTGGTTTGGGATCGCTGGTTTGATTCGGGCAGAGGTTCGGCGTGGTTTGGGATCGCCGGTTTGACTCGGAAAGAGCCGGGACGCCTCGGAAAAGACCAGGCAAGGCCTCAGAGTACCACGAGGGGCCTCAGAGTACCTCAAGAGTGCCTCGGGGCAGCGCGGGAGCTTCGCGGGAGCGCTCGGAGAGGCTTCGGAGCACCACAAGGAAGCTCGGAAGGCTTCGGAAGGATCCGAAAGGAGCCGGGATTGCCCCGAAGGGTCTTAGAGGGGAGCCTGAAGGCTGGGGGGAGAGGAGAGAAGAGGGAAATGTGTGAAAATGAGGGAGGGGGAACCCTCTATTTATAGTGCCAGAAAACTGCAAGAAGGTCCGTACGGACCTTCTAGGTAATCTAGTTTTTTGGTTTTCCTTGATTTCAGGGAATGATGAGGATTTCTGAAATGATTATGTCCCCCCTGCAAAGAGGTCCGTACGGACCATCTAGTCATGCAAATAGGTCCGTACGGACCAACCATGTAGGGGGGTAATGATGTTCTCCGGGATTTGAGGGAATCTCGTGGACTTTAAGCGGATTTTGCAATTATGATGTCTAGGAGCAAAGAGGTCCGTACGGACTTCCATGCTTTTCCACATTTTGTAATTGTGATGGCAAGCTAGTTCTCGTCGAGAGCTTTCCAACCATATATGGCACGTCTCAATCGGAGTTCGTATGAAGGAGTTATGACCTCCGGAAGTTGCCCCTGGTTTTGTCGTATGCTTGGATGGAGAGCGATCCAGATTGGGGTACTTACAGAAGCCCCTCGGCGACGTCACTTATGAAAGAAGTGGGGGTCGTCGATAAGATAAGGGTCCTGATCTGGATCGCATGCTGAGAGAGAAGGTGACCAGGTTGGTCGGACGGCTGGACCCTTTAATAGGATTCCTACGTATCCCTGAGTGGGAATCAAGCCAATTGTAGTTCGCGTGTGGGGTGAGTGTTGTGTAAGAGGACGTGAGTTGTCCTCTAACTGAGACTCTGTGTGTGGATGTGATGGTATCCTGTGGGTGACCGCATAGGTTGGTGGTAAAGACGTGGAGGCATCCTGGGTGACGTGGAGGCGTCCAGGGTGACCGCATCGGTCGGTGGTAAGGACGTGGAGGCGTCCTGGGTGACCGCATAGGTCGGTGGTAAGGGCGTGGTGGCATCCTAGAAGACCGCATAGGTCGGTGGTAAGGACGTGGAGGCGTCCTGGGTGACCGTATAGGTCAATGGCTGGACCCTGTGACAGGATTCCTACGTATCCCTAGCGGGAATCAAGCCTGTTCGTAGTTCAGAGGTCGTGAAATTGTGAGTGCATGCGGGCGTGATGGTGCCCTGAAGTGTCGTGTGACCGCCGAGGCCGACTGTGAGGACGTGGTGGCATCCTGAGATGGAAATTTTACGATTTTCCGAATCGGGTGGTTTAAAGCCTTCCGGGCTAGTGATAGTGATTTGGGAGGTTTATACGGTCTTTCGGACCGAGTGGTTTAAAGCCGTCCGGGCTGGAGATAGTGATGGGGGAGGTTTATACGGTCTTCCGGACCGAGTGGTTTAAAGCCTTCCAGGCTGGAGATAGTGATGGGGGAGGTTTATACGGTCTTCCGGACCGAGTGGTTTAAAGCCTTTCGGGCTGCCTGTGGTGAGTGGACGGGGTGATGTCCTGAGTTGAAGTTTGTGTGGAGTGGACGTGGTGATGTCTTGAGTTGAAGTTTGTGTGAAGGCGTCTATACCTAAGTTGAGGCTTAGTTTGGGAGTATGAACCTAAGTTGTGACCTAGTTCAGGAGTATGACCCTAAGTTGGGACATAGTTTAGGAGTATGACCTAAGTTGGGACCTAGTTCAGGAGTATGACCTAAGTTGGGACCTAGTTCAGGAATATGACCTAAGTTGGGACCTAGTTCAGGAGTATGACCTAAGTTGGGACCTAGTTCAGGAGTATGACCTAAGTTGGGACCTAGTTCAGAAATATGACCTAAGTTGGGACCTAGTTCAGGAGTATGACCTAAGTTGGGACCTAGTTCAGGAGTATGACCTAAGTTGGGACATAGTTCAGGAATATGACCTAAGTTGGGGTTTAGTTTCAGGAGTATGAACCTAAATTGGGACCTAGTTCAGGAGTATGACCTAAGTTGGGACCTAGTTCAGGAGTATGACCTAAGTTGGGGTTTAGTTTCGTGGAGTATGACCCTAAGGTGAGACTATTCTAAGGCGTCTGGACCTAAGTTGAGTTTGATGGGCATTTTGTGGATCCTGTATGGAACTTTGTTTGTGGGAATTTTTGGAAAGGCATCATGCCATGCTGGGATTCTTCTTTTATGTAGCATTTATTACAGCTATGTCTTGCGTTTGAATTTTATTGACATACCTTTGTCTTGTGTTTACCCGCAGGAGGAGGCGCCTTGCGAGGAGGAAGTTGAATTGTTGAGGACGTGGGGCGCCTCGACCGAGATGAAGAGGACGTGGTGGCGTCTCCGGCTGAATTACTTAAGTGTTAGAGGGCATGGGGCGCCCGATCGAGTTGTTGAAATGTTGAGGACGTGTGGCGCCCGACCGAAGTTGCCGAAATGCCGCGGATGCGCCGGCGTTTTGACCGAAGTCGCCGAAAGGATGAGGACGCGATGGCGCCTTTGTCCGAACTTGCCGTGAGGGCGAGGTGGCGCCTCGTTTGAACTTGCGGTGAGGGCGAGGTTACGCCTTTGTCTGGACTTATGGTAAGGGCAAGGTTACGCCTCTGTCTGAGATGATGAGGTGGCTGGTGGAGGCGCCGAGATGCTGGATTTCTCGCTTGTGGAGGATGATGATGATGAGTCGGATTAGGGCTCTTTTGCTTTCCCTCTTTCCGTTGTTTTTTTTTTTTTTTTTTTTTTGTAGAGCAAATGACATTTTGTACCTGTAATAAAACACTTGTATTTGCACAGCAAAGTATTTTATTTTAAGATGTAATGACGTATTTGTGATTCCAGGGATTGACCTAGGAATTGTTGCTAGCTTATTATTATTTTTGTGCATGTCGCATGAGCTGGGAATGCATTTGTGGTTAGTGGAGGCTGAGGCAACTTTGGCAAGTTTTCTGAGCAAGGGGGCAAGCCTTGACAGCTTCATGAGCGGTGGCGGGAGTGATGTCTCCTGGGACGCGTTCGCTTTGTGCTTGATAGCCACTCTTTTCGGGGTTGGCTACCTCAGGATATGTGACGGTGCTCTTGTTGGATGTGGCAGGCCATTTTCGGGCGGGCGAGGATATCATTCCTTTGGTTCCGGGGGAAACCTTCCACGGTGTGGATCGTCTGGTGATGAGAACCGATTCATGCGGGGGAAGCCCCTGTTTTGCTTGCATTATGGTCGCGAGAGAGGCTTCAAACCATACCTGAGTCTCCGGCGTCTCTTAGTCCGTGGACGTTTGCTTGGCGACCTCTTGTCTTGGACATGGATCAATCTGCTTGGGAGAGATGGATGGCACATCTTGGTACGCATCAAATCCGTAGGTGGGTTTCCCCTTTGGGGGATTGAGACTAGGAGGGCCTGCCAGGAAGGTTTCTATGTTGTCAGAGTTCCGTGTTTGCCTTGGTCCTCTTTCTATGTTCCGTTGCTTGTTTCCTGGCAGCTTCGGGATGAGGCAGGAGCCTTTCTTTGGGCCGGGATGGCATTGCCAATGTGGAGGTAGCTTCTTTCCGCATGACAGATCCCGATGCCTTTCGTATTTTCCGAGGGTATGGAAGTATTCCGCTTTCCCTCCCGTGGTTCTCCTTAGAGGTCGGGAGAATGTTGTCTTGACCACCGAGTACCTGGATTGGTATGAGTAGCATATCTGGGCACTCCAAGTGGTTTTGGGGAGCAGACGTAAAGCGGTTCCTGGGGCAAGATTGCCATTTCACCCGCGACCTTAGGAGTGCAAGCTTGGGTTAACCCTCGTGGTGTCACGGAGACGCTTTATTTGACTACGGGACTCGAGTTGACAAACCGGTGGGGAGAGGTCCCTTTTTGCAGCACTCGTAGGGAGGAGATCCGAGCCGAGGCACGGGTGAACGATGCTCGAGAGCGACCGGTTCGTTTGACACGACTAGGAGGACTCCCGATCTCGGAATGAGGGAGACGTAACTCGCTCATGTGGAATGAAAGAAGACTCGCTGGGGATGATGGAAGAAAGGAAAGAGTGATGAAGGGCCAAATGCGAGTAGCATGGAATGACCTTTCAAACACCGAGTATCCATTCATCGTCATTGCGTACACATTGATGGTTAAATGTTTTAAGTTGTCTTTTAGCATGTTGTGAATCGAGAGTAGACCGTGCTTGAACTCATCAAAAAGTGTTTTAACTGTGATGATTTGTGATTTACTTTTAAAGCTTTGTCGAGACGCAAAATCTCTTGTTTGCTTCTTTTCTGAGCCTTGGTGGCATCAATTTTTGGAATTTTGTGTATTCCTTAGACCGAACCAATGAAGGCTGCCTACGTTCCCCTCGGACTGAGAGGCTCAGGTCTGCGTAGTTCGACCCTCTTTTGTGGGAGAAATGACTCGTAATGTACACTTGCAAGGGCGTATTTATTTTTGAAAAGGTGGGAACGGGTCCCCTTTTGTGTGAATGCCTTATTTGATGTAGGCACAAAAGAAATGCTTTTGGGTTTGACTCTTTTGAGAGAGTATGAGTACTGAAAAGCTTGTAAAAGTGTATGGAAGCCTTCAACGTAAAATCAGTGTTTAGCTCTATTTTCCTATTTTTGTAGAAAAAGAAGACTTGTCGAGACATTCGAAAACTTGATTTGTTCACAATGATCACTTGTTTGCTTAAAACCCTTTGTTGATATTCAGGTTATTCAACAATTAAACCTGATATGCTTTGATTAATCACGAGGAGAAAGTCAATCGGTATCAAGGATCGAGTTGGTCTGGTGTGAAAGATGGTTTGTGTATAGGAGAGGTCATTGATGAGATCGGGTTTGTGGATTTATATGTGTTTATGACCGGACCATTTCTGGTTGCCTACGTTCCCCTTAAGACAAGGAGCTCAGGTTGACGTAGTTCGGGGCCGAACCGTGTTTGGCTTTAGGGCCAGGGCATGAATATTTGTGCGGCCTTTGACGAAAAGGCTCGGAAAGCTGAATGATGAGGCAGGGGCCTTGAGGTGATTTCTTGACAAGTCATATTTGACGGTCTTTTCAGTGACTCCCTTGCTTCTTGATCGTTGGCTCTGGGTCTTTGACCTCATTTATTTTTGTGAAGCTTCTACTTGAGCTCTTTTTTTGTAGCTTCTGCTTGAGATTTTTTTTTTGTAGCTTCTGCTTGAGCTTTTTTTTGTAGCTTCTGCTTGAGCTTCTTTTTTTTTTGAAGCATTTGAGGGCGAAGGCAAGCCCCTGCTTGAACTTTCTTGATGCGCACGAGGGCGAAGGCAAGCCCCTAGATTGTTGTCGACATGGGGTCAATCTTTTGATGCTGAGTGACCTTTTGTTGTCCTTTGATGTTCCTGCCGTCGTTGACTTGGTCAAGGTGGTGGTGGGGACATGTTTTGGAAAGTGTATGGCTTGATGGAGGCCTTTGTGTGGGGTATGGTAAGGTGTATGGGGAGCTATCGATTGACTTTCTCACACCACTTAATCAAAGCATTAAACATTTGTGGAATTACTTGTTGAGCAATGCAAGTGATCACATAGAACAAAACCATTTCATTAAATGTAATATGGGGTGCAAAATAATGTCTCAAGTCTAGCAAGAAAAGAAAGAAGACTTATGTATGGAAAATTGAAGACTTAATTACAATGTCCAAGGAGGACTTGATTGAATGAGAAAGGTACTAGAACCTGCGAGGTTTGACTGTATGATTTTTTTTGATTTGCGTCTCTTTGGGCTCTTCAAATAGCTTTCCAAATTCATTTTGGTTAGAACCTTCTCGGACTTGGGCCCGATTTTCCTCTCGTTTGACAACATGCTTAAAGATTCGTTTAATGCATTGTTCATTAATGTGTCTGCGTCTTTATCAAGTGAATCATTATTAACTGTTTTGATTAGTTAATTTATCATTTGTTAAAGTGGCAATGAGGGGATACTCATAAAGGTCGAACTTTTATGCAAAGCATAAGGAAACATAGTTTTTTGCTACAAACGCGTAATCTTTAGGCGTGAGGCCGTCAGACGACTCGAGAGACTCGAACTTAAATACGACAGACTTGGGGTCTTTTATTTTTGAAGATGGACTCTAGGAGACGGGGTTAGTCCAAGCTTCTCGTCCTGTCTCTTCTTGGCCGGGCCGTGGTCCGCATTTGTGAAAGTTGCGCCGTTTTTGACGCTGCCACTTGCTCGGCCTGTCTCGAACTGCCTTATTTCCGGGGAGGGCTCGATCCATCCCTTGTTGTGCCTTGATTCCGAAAAGTATTGTTGGGGAATAACCATCCTTGGATTCCTTCTTCCGAATTCTTCATTGCGGAAGCCCCAGGTTCCATCTTCACGTCCCCATTCATCACGGGAATTTGCAGAGGACTTATCCACCATGCTTACCTCGTCATTTACAGGGAAAGGGTTTCCAATTGTGTTGGGACCGCGGGGGTATTCCCATTTTCCCTCTTCAATTAAACCTTGGACCACTTTCTTCAACACGAAGCAATGGTCGGTTGTGTGGCCGGGGAAGTTGTGAAAAGCACACCATTTGCTCATGTCCACGTTGGGCTTGCGAGACTTTGGTTGGAAATCCTCAAGGGGTTTGAGAATGTTCCTGTTTACTAGTATCTCGAGGACTTGGCTCAAGGGAATCCCGAGGTTATCGAAATGCTGGAACTGTGGTATGCGAGGGGGATTGTTATTCCTCGGGGGTGCTTGATCGCGGTTTACTTGGGCTCCATTTTGGATGTAGCGAACTGCTCTGGTAACCTCTTTCTTCTTGTTTGGAGGTGGATTAACTGATGGGATCGCCATTTGGGAGTCTAGGGGAGGCAGTTGGGTGTATACCAACCCGTATCCTGGATTATTGAAATCGGGAGCATGATTGCTCGGACCACTAAGGGTTGTGTTTGGGAATTGGGGAAATGTTTCATTAGCCCCAAGTGGCAGTCCAGCGGGTGGAAGGTTTGAACTGTTAGGATATCCGCTTGGGATGTCTGTCCCTGATAAACATCGGGATTTCAAGTTGTGGCTGCGGGGCTCATACAGAGGCACAGGATTGAATTCCAGGGGATATTGAGAGGTGTTAGGACCTGAGGGAGAGGGCCCATAGGTGTGCTGGTGATATTGAGTTTGCAGAGCAGGGCCGGAAAACAGATTGTGCTGAGGTTGACAGATCAGAGCCGCTTGACTGGGGCCCGAGTTAAGCTCTGAGCGGGAGCTATTTTGTATTGCTAGGTTTCCGTGGCTTGGCGGAGGTGGGACCTACTGATAGCTTTGATGACCCGGGGGAGCAGGTATTTCTTCGTCTTCTATGAGAACGAAGGTCCCATCAGGTTGGGGAATCGCGACGGTTCTGCGACGGCGCATGGCATATTCGATCCAAGCCTGCTGCTCTTCTTGGCGTTTCTCGAGAGCCTTGAAAGCTTGCCAAACTTCTTCCATCGTTTGGAAATTTCCCGGGGGCGGGGTTCCGTTTCCCTCACTGTTATCTGTTGATTCCGCCATGGGGGAGTAGCGGACTGTTCGGACCGCTGAATCGGAAGGGCTGTCGGACCTTGTGACCTCGATACTGAAAAGGCGGCTACCGGGTACTCTCAACCACTCTCGGTTCACTGGAGGGGGTGACGGGTAAGGTTTAGATATGGGAAGACCTTTGTGGATGAAGGGGGGAAAGCTCATGTGACATGCAATTTCCGCTTTTCTATTTTTTTTGTTGTTTTAATTTACTTAAAACAGTGTTTTCTCAGAATCCTAGGTAGGTTGGAAAAGATTGCTCTTCTTTTTCGCAACTATGCTAGATCCTGGGTCAGTGGAGACCATCTGTGCGGCTATAAGCCCCTCGTTTTGCACCTGTATTTCGACATCCTGGTGGGCGGCCCGGGCGAGGGTCCTATAGGGCAAGCGGTTTCCACCAGCCTAAAAGAAAAATCGAACCTAAGGACCGAGCCTGTCATGTTCGTTTTAATGCGTTATCCATGTGAATAGTGAGCCGAGCCGGCACCCAAGTGTGAATGTGTGCCCCAAATTTTGTTTGTTGGAATTCACGCGAGTTTGAAGACATCCGAGTTATTTGAAAAACGGAGTCGCCACGCCATTTTGATTACCTCAAAACTTTGAAAAAAAGGTTTTATGGGTTCGGAGGTTAAGTTACCCCTTGGGAAGAACGTTTGGCGTTCACCCAAAGTGCCTTGCCGGAGCAAGTCTCCCGAGATTTCATTAATCGTGTTTGCTTGCGTGCTTTCTTTGTGTGCATGTGTTTGAGAGTAGGGGGGAATGTCCCAAGTCGTCTTCCGGACGTACAAACCATTTGTTGGTTGTCGCTCGGGATTCCTTGGAATTTATGTATTTGGGATTATGATCCCGTCCTCATCTTATGACTTATGATCATCGCATTTTAACCTCGGGACCCTCGGGACTTGCGTGATCGAGAGAATGACTCTCTTTTGGTCAAAGATGAGGTTCTTTAGGAAGGAATGTCCTTAGCCCATCAATCCTACGCTTTAAGACGGTCGAGCTCGTATAGAGGCTTCATACTCATTCTTAAGCGATAATCGGAGATATAGGGTTCAAGGTTATCCTTTTCCTAAAGAAATCATGAACCTTTAATGGAAGGAACGATGCAAAGATGAGAACTTTTACACCGGTCCGTTCCAAGGTTGGGGGAAAGGGGAAATGCATGATGAAAAATGACTCTTTAATGAAAAGATGACATTTTGGTTTTAGCAAATGATGCTTTTTGATTTAAAGGAATGATCTTTATGCAAGTGATGCGTAAAGATAGGATTTTTATGCAAATGATGCATTAGAAAAGGTTTTTGAATGCAAAGGATGCATTTTTATTGGAAAAGATTTGATCTTTATATGCAAATGATGCATAAAGATGACTTTTTTATTTGAAAATAGGGATTTTAGGTGCAAAGGATGCACCTTTATGAAAAAGACTACATTTTTATGACAAATGAGGTCTTAATGCATGCAAAGGGGAAGGGGGTGATAAAGAAATGATCTTTATGATTAAATGCCAAGTCCCAAGCAAGATATATGAATGCAATGAGCAAGTATATCAATTAAAATGCAAGGTTAGGGCGTGCGAGGTTACCAATCGTTTCCTTTGCTTCTTCGGACGGAGCTAGGAGGAGAGGTTCGTCTTGGGTCTTCAAGGAGGAGGGAGATGGCTTCTTGAGCTTCTTCTTCGCCTTCTTGAGCCTTCAAGGGTTTTCTTCACGTCTTGATTGCTATGGAGTGTGTGTTTTTGTTGTTGATTGTTTGTGTTGTTGTGTGTTGAAATGGGTAGAGGAGGGCTCTATTTATAGGCAGTCTGGATAAGGCTAATGAAGCCGTGCGGCTGTGAAATTACCCGGATCCGAGCAGGCCTCGCGGCCCCGGCATCTGGCATCTTTCGCGTTGGAGGTGTCTCGCCGTTTGTTTTCGCATTTGTAGAGTCGCCACGCCGTTTTTATTAAGCCCAAAACATTGAAAAAGGGCATCAGTTTAAAGATAATTTTAAACTGTTGTTGTGTGATGAGATTTTGAGTTCGGAGGTCAGATGACTCCCCGGGAAGAGAATATTAGAATATTAGAGCTCACCCGAGTAGCCTCGTAAAACGAGTCTTTCGGATACCCCTAATATCCTTTAAATGTTGTGTGTGTGTGTGTGTGTGCTTTTAAAAATGCATGCTGTATCGGATGTCTACATTGTATGCTATGTATGGAAATGTATTGAAATAGTAATGGAAGGAAGCCTTACCAATGTTGGTTTGTGTCCGTCTTCCGCCGGGGAATGGTGTTTGAGGTCGGAGTAGCGTTCCTATGGATCGGGATTGCTTCGGGAGATGCCGGTTGTCCGCGACGCAGTTTCGGCGTGAGTTGAGGTTGCGGCTGCGTTCGGGCGCAGGTTCGGCGTGCGTGGGGATCGCCGGGATCACTCGGGCAGGTTCGGCGTGCGTTGTGGTGGCGGTGGAGTCACTCGGGCAGAGTTTCGGCGTGGTTTGGGATCGTCGGTTTGACTCGGAAAGAGCCGGACACCGTGGAAAGACCAGGCAAGGCCTCTGAGTACCACGAGGGGCCTCGAGTACCTCGAGAGTGCCTCGGGGCAGCGCGGGAGCATCTCGGGAGCGCTCGGGAGGCTTCTGAGCACCACAAGGGAGCTCGGAAGGCCTCGGAAGGATCCAAAAGGGGCCGGGAGTGCCTCGAGAGGACTTAGAGGGGAGCCAGAAGGCTAAGGGAGGAAGAGAGAAGAGGGAGGTGTGTGAAAATGAGGAGGGGAAGCCCTCTATTTATAGTAAAAATTTGGGAGCAAAGAGGTCCGTACGGACCTTCTTGGTTATCCAATTTTGGATTTCCTCGATTTGAGGGAATCTCGCAATGATGGAGAATATTCTGGAATGATGGTGTTCCCTCGAGCAATAAGGTCCGTACGACCATCTTGCATGCAAAGAGGTCCGTACGGACCAACTCGCAGGAAGTAATCATTTTCCCGGGATTTGAGGGAATATTGTGGACTTTAAGGGGATTCAGTAATCATTGAGATAAAGAGGTCCGTACGGACCTTAATTGCTTTTCTGATTTCCTGAAAATTCCCAAAAGGTCCTTTTGTCCCTTTTTATCCCAGAGAGGCTCCTCCCTTGGTTTGGTTGGGGGCTTGAGAGGGTTTTGAGAGGGTTTTGAGTGAGAGAGGTCTCCGAGACCGCGTGGATGAGTCTGCGGTGTTTCCGTGTGTTTGAAAGGGGGTGATCCAGATTGGGGTACTTACAGTAAGCCCTCGACGACGTCACTTATGAAAGAAGTGGGGTCGCCGATAAGATAAGGGTCCTAACTGGATCGCGTGGCCGGGAGAGGAAGTGACCGTGAGGGTCAATGCGAGGACGTGGTGGTGTCCTTTTGTGTGACCGTTTAGGTCAATAGGCCGGACCCCGTGATAGGATTCCTACGTATCCCGGCGGGAATCAAGCCCGGGTCGTAGTTCGGGTGTGGGGTGAGTGTTTTGTGAATGCGGGCGCGGTGGTGCCCTGAAGTGTCGTGTAACCGCCGAGGTCGCGCGAGGACGTGGCGGTGTCCCGGGTGACCGCATAGGTCGATGTGGAGGACGTGGTGGTGTCCTAGGTGACCGTATAGGTCGATGGCTGGACCCCGTGATAGGATTCCTACGTATCCTCGGCGGGAATCAAGCCCGGTCGTAGTTCGAGGTCGTGAATTTGTGAGTGCGGGCGTGGTGGTGCCCCGAAGTGTTGTGTGACCGCCGAGGTCAATTGAGGACGTGGTGGTGTCCTCGGGATGGAAATTTTACGATTTTCCTAATCGGGTGGTTTAAGGCCTTCCGGCCGGAGATAGAGCGAGGACCCGAATCGTCTCTCGATTGCGGTTGGTGCCACGCCGGAGGACTTTGAATCGTCATCCGGCGGCGGTTGGTGCCACGCCGGGAGGACTTCAATCGTCATCGCGGCGGTTGGATGTAATGCGCGAGGACTTTGAATCGTCTTCAGCCGCAGCTTGATGTAATGCGCGAGGACTTTGAATCGTCTTCTAGCCGTTAGCTTGATGTAATGCGCGAGGACTTTGAATCGTCTTCTAGCCGCAGCTTGATGTAATGCGCGAGGACTTTGAATCGTCTTCTAGCCGTTAGCTTGATGTAATGCGCGAGGACTTTGAATCGTCTTCTAGCCGCAGCTTGATGTAATGCGCGAGGACTTTGAATCGTCTTCTAGCCGCAGCTTGATGTAATGCGCGAGGACTTTGAATCGTCTTCTAGCCGCGTTTGATGTAATGCGCGATGACTTTGAATCGTCTTCTAGCCGCAGTTGATGTAATGCGCGAGGACTTTGAATCGTCTTCTAGCCGCATTTGTGGAGGCGTGGGCTGCCTTGTGCTTCGAGAGGCGTAGATGCCTTTGTGTTTTTGCATGTTGAGTAGTAAGATTGGACTTACGATGACCGCCGGTGCTTGCGTTGCCGTTGAAGCTGGGCGAGGATGACGGCCGGTGATTGCTTCCCATTTGGCATTTAAGAGGCGCTTCGTGCCTCGGGACTTGTACTTGGAGGTGTCAGCTCCTTCGTGCTTGTTTTGCCGCTTGAGCGGGCAAGGATGATGGTCGGTGCCGGGAATATGCGCCTTGTATGACTTCCCTTTCGACTTGTTGGGGAGGAGCTCGGGCTTACTTGGCCGGTGCTTGCGCCGCCGCTGAAGTGGGCGAAGTTCGGGCTTACATCCGATCGCCTGCTTGAATTGGCCGGGGATGCGTGACCTTGTAAGGGCCCTTTTCGTTGGGAAGATGACTTCGGACCTCTTTTGAGGGCCAATGGTTGAGTTGTCGTTGAGCGTTTGGAGGCGTCTCAGTGCCTCGATATTCGTGTTGGCTCCTTCGCATTGCCGTCGGCGTTTGGAGGCGTCTCGTGCTAGATTCGTGGCCGGGAGGTGTTGGCTCCTCTTGAATTGCCGTTGAGCGGGCGGTGGTTGAATTGCCGTGGGCGGGCGAGGACCGGTCTTACGCCGACGGCCGGGATTGAATTGCCGCTTGAAGTGGCGAGGACCGGTCTTACGCCGATGGCCGGTGGTTGAATTGCCGCTGAGTGGGCGAGGACCGGTCTTACGCCGACGGCCGGTTGAATTGCCGTTGAGTGGGCGAGGACCGGTCCTTACGCCGATGGCCGGTGGTTGAATTGCCGCTGCTGGGCGAGGACCGGTCTTACGCTGACTGCCGGTGGATCAATTGCCGCTGAGCTGGGCGAGGACCGGTCTTACGCCGATGGACGGGGATTGAATTGCCGCTGAAGTGGGCGAGGACCGGTCTTACGCCGATGGCCGGTGGTTGAATTGCCGTTGAGTGGGCGAGGACCGGTCTTACGCCGACGGCCGGGGATTGAATTGCCGCTGAGCGGGCGAGGACCGGCCTTACGCCGACGGCCGGTGGTTGAATTGCCGCTGAGTGGGCGAGGACCGGTCTTACGCCGACGGCCGGGGATTGAATTGCCGTTGAAGTGGGCGAGGACCGGTCTTACGCCGACGGCCGGTGGTTGAATTGCCGCTGAAGTGGGCGAGGACCGGTCTTACGCCGACGGCCGGTGGTTGAATTGAAGGGTTAGGGACCATTCTCGCACTCGGATTTGCCGGAAAAGGCCTTAGGATGCCAGGGGCAAAGATTATAAGGGCAAGGTGAAAGTAATTTGGCCACCCTTGCAAAGAGGTCCGTACGGATCAACCTGGTTGCAAAGAGGTCCGTACGGACCACTTTGATTTTTACAGCTCCTGTGTTTTGACCGGCTTAAATTCCGAGGCTCCCTCTTCATTTCCCATTCCCAGGCGTGAACCAGAGAGAAAGAGAGAAAACTCCATTTTTGTCCAAAATCTTCCATTTTTCTTAGCTTGAATTGCTTGCAATGGCGGAGGGATCTCGAAGGAGTCGTCGTCAACGCAGCCAAGGAAGTGGTCGAGCAACGAATGGAGCTCCAAAGGAATTGGATTTCGTTCGTTCCATCTTCGAAGAACCCGATGTTTTGTATCCGAATCCGGAGGTGCATAATCGTCGCTCCATGAACGTCTGGGAGGTAAGAAACTGCTCCGTTTTGATTCCCTCGTCGAATTTTTGAATGCTAGAACTAGGTTTTAGTTTTTCGCATTTTTGAATTTTTTTTTTTATTATTTTATGCCTTTTTGTGAAATTCTTGATGAATTGTTGAAAATGGACATGTAAAAATTGTGGGTATGTGTATTTTGTGCAGAAATGTGTTGATTAGCTTTTATTTGTGAAAATAAAGTGCCTCTCTAATGAAATGCATGCTTTGGAGTGTTGTACCGTATGCTATTTATGTATGTACATTATGAGAAAAATTATCGTGTAGTGATAATTTTTGTGAAAAAATGTGACATGTGCCGTGTTTTGTGACGGGTTATATGTGAAAGTGTGTGCCGTGTAGGGACGGATTTTTTTTTTGAAAAATGTGTTATGCATATGTGTCGTGCCGTGTTTTTGGGTGACGGACTCTGTGGGGAAAATATGTGCAATATGTGCCGTGTTGGGACGGATTTTCTTTTGAAAATGTGTCGTGTAGGGTTTAATCCCCCCCCTTTTTTTCTTTTGAGAAAATGTGTACAAAGGTGTGCCGTGTTTTTGTGACTGATCGCATGGGAAAAATTATATGCATGATATATGTGAAAATTATGTGCATTATATGTGCCGTGGTTTGTGTGTGTGACGGGTTACATGGAAAAATTATATGTATAATGTATGTGAAAATTATGTGCAATATGTGCCGTGTTTTGTGACGGTTACATGTGCCTTTATATTAAGTACCGTGATTGACGTACCTTGCTGTGTTTACCCGCAGGATGCGGGGCTTACGGCCGGGAAGGCCAAGAGGATGAAGACTCGGGATCGCTCGAGGCCGTTGTGAGCTATGGCAATGATGCCCGATATTTCCGTGGACTGCAGGCCGAGTCCCCTGAGGCCGGTTTACGCTTCGGCCTAGGGGTGCGTCGAGAACCCGGGCCGGAGTTTTCGACACGAGGAAGAACAAGAGCGTCTTCCTCGGGTTTATCTCGAGTATCGTGGGATACCACCCACACCTTCCATCCCGAGCCGGGCGAGGTGACAAGGACGCCCACCGACTTTGCCGCGATCACCGGGCTTTCCTTCAAAGGAGGGCCGGTGCGGGAGGGATATGATAGCCGATGATGTGCCGACCGAGCCGCCGGGCTTTGAGCCTCGTCCTCGCAGGGCCCGGGCATGCCGTATAGTGACGTGGAGTCAAGATCACGCCCAAGATTGGGGCCTACATCCTGGGACCGGCCAGTGTGACAATGGGAGCAAGCTGGCGCGCTCCTTCAGTGGTATGCACCGTCCGAGACTTTCGTTCTCGAACCACGCGACCGCAGCCTCCCTTTCGCTGGTTGAGAGCTTGATTGACCCGGGATAGGGTCTGTGATATTGCTTGGGGCGAGGCAGTGCCTGGCCGAGCTCTACTTCTCCTTGGACCGGTTTAGCCGGGCGCGGCGCCCGTTGGCCTGCTTTTGACTTTGCTCGAGGTATGAGTTTATTGTCGTTTTTTGATTTAGCAACTTGTCTTTCTCCGTTTTCTTTTGCACCGAGCCCTTTCTCGTTTTTGTCACAGTGTGGTTTTATGAGGTTTTCCAAAGGCTTCCCGTGGGATAGGGATCCGGGCCGTTGCCGCGCACCCGCTATGCCGGGCCGGGCTCGTACGGCGAGGAAGAGGAGGACCACTGGGAAGCTCACCATCGCCTACGGGATGTGCAGGAGCTGCCCTGGAGAGGGATAGCCGTGAGGGGTTCGTCTTGTTCCCGTGGACTCTGTATGAGGGGGATGAGTTCGAGGGGGCTCCCGAGGTGACAGCCGCGCGAAGATGCCGCGGGGCTTGACTTGTGACGTCGCGTATCCTGGGAGCGGGTCTTCCGGGCAAAGACGGCCCTGTGCTTCCCGTGGCTCCGAGGGACCCTCCCTTCGGGGATGCTTGATTCCCGGATATGGACGTGCTTGACTTCGAGAGGTACCTTGGCGGTGTCGGTGCCGAGGAGTTCATTTTATACGGAGAGGAGTACGGGGCCTTCGTGAGGAGGAAGCCGAGGACGCCGCAGTACCGGCGCGGAGAGAGAGGCCGGCCCGCAGCTCCCCTGCAGGTTCCGATGCCGGGACCGGATTTCACGTACGTCCGCGGGGACGGATCGAGGAGGAGGGTGTCTCGACCTGCCTCGAGCAGTGCTCCCGCCGCATACCGAGCGGATCCCGACAGATCGCGAGTGTGCCGACTCTTTTCCATCTTGGCATCTTTTCTCGCATTTTTCTTTTTGCTGTTGAGTATAACCGCATTTGATGAGCGTTTCCTTGGCTTCTTGTTGGTGCAGTCCCGGGAGAGCCTACGATATGCCGACTCGCCGCTACGTGGCGATGCGCTCCTTCGCTAAGAAGATGGCGTCGAAGATGTCCCGCCGGTCTTCGCGTCGTGTGCCGCCGTACGAGCCTATGCCTTCGAGGCATTCTCGTGGACGTTCCTCCGCCTAGAGCCGAGCCTGAGCCGCAGCAGGAGGGGCCTTGAGGGGGCGGCATAGCATGGATGCCGGACGTCTTCTGAGCCGCAGTGGCCTTCGAGGGAGCAGCCCTTTTATCGCTCATGCTCTCCGCACGGCGCACGTGGCGAGGGTTCCTCGTGAGCCTTCTTTCTTTGATCCTTTCGCCGGATTTGATCCTTCCGAGTACTTTTCGTGGGAGCCTCCTGCGGTGCTCGGTATTCCGACGACGAGGATGTGACGGCGAGTTCGCCGATGCCCGACTTTTCTTGAGGACCTCGGCGAGGATGATGATGCCGAGGATTCCGATTAGTATTCATTTGCTTTCCCTCTTTTCATATCCCTCCCTTTTTTTTTTTTGTTTAGCAAATGTACATTTATTGGTACTGTAATAAAACACATGTATTTGCATGGCAAACAAAGATTTTATTTTAAGATGTAATGTCATTTTTGTGATTCCCGGATTTGTCCTAGAAATTGTTGCTATTATTATTTTTTATTTTGTGCATGCCACGTGAGCCGAGAGTGCAGTGGGTAGTGTTTGTTTGCCTAGAATGGCTTTGTTTCATTGGAGCAAGTTGCGATCGCTTTGCCGAGGAAATGGGTTCGCGAGCGTGAAGCTTTCTTCGTACTTCGTTGGAAGAAGTGCAGGGCATGATCCTTGATTCGGGTCATATCGACATTTCCGAGCCGCCTGAGCGGTTCATGGTTGATGATGAGAGTGACGTCTTGGGATGTATTTGCCTTGTGCGTGATGGCGACGCTTTTCCGGGCCGGCCTCGGCATTTGTGGATGGCGCTGCTAGATGTGGTAGGCACCGCAGTAGCCGGAGAGGATATTGTCCCGCTTGGTGCCGGGGGAGACTCTTCATGGTATCGACCGTCCGGCGACCGGGGATCGTTTATGAGAGGGGGAAGCCCCGCTTGCTCACCTTGTGGCTGCGAGAGAGACTTCAGGCCATGCCCGAGGCTCCGACGTCGTTTAGCCCGTGGTCATTTGCTCGCCGACCTCTTGTGTTGGATATGGATCACCCGCCCGGGAGAGATGGATGGCACACTGGTACGCATCGATCCGCCGGTGGGTTCCGTGACCGGAGGATTGAGACCAGGAGGATCTTGCAGAAGGGTCCTACGTTGTCGTAGTTCCGTGTTTGTCTTGGTCCTCCTTCTATATTCCGTCGCTTGTTTCCTGCCAGCTTGGGATGAAGCAGAGCCTTTGGGCCGGGATGACCTTGCTACCGCGGAGGTAGTTCCTCTTGTATGGCAGCCTTCAGTGCCTTCTTGTATTGTCCGAGGGTATGGAAGTATTCCGCTTCCCTCCCGCGGTACTCCTTAGACGTAGGGGGAGCGTTGTATTGACGACTCGCATCCGGCCCGGTATGAGCAAAGATGTCAAGGGCTCCCAAGTGGTCTCTGGGAGAGTGTGCGTGCAGCGATTCTGGGACCCGCTGCCGTAGTAGCTATTGCCTTAGGAGTGCCGAAGCCTCGGTCCGACCCTTCGATGTGACGGGAGACGCTTTGTTTGACTACGAGACTAGAGTTGACCGACCGACAGGGAGAGGTCCTCTTTGCGTACTCAGCAGGAGGAGATCCGAGCCGAAGCACGGCGAATGAAGCCCCGAGAGCTACCGGATTATTTGACTCTACGGGAGGACCCCAGATCTCTGACCGAGAGACGCAGAGTTGGTTCACGTGAGCGAAAGAAGACTCGCCTGGGACGAGGGAAGAAAGGAAAGAATGGCGAGGGGACAAGCGCAGATGGCGCGGAATGACCTCCTAGGTATCCATTCATTGCATTGCAAACACATTATTAGTTAAATGTATTAAGTCAGTTTTTTAGCATGTTGTGAACTTGAGAGTAGACCGTGCTTGAACTCATCAAGAAATGTTGTAACCGTTAGTGATTTGTGATTTACTTTTAAAGCTTTGTCGAGACGCAAGATCTCTTGTTTGCCTTTGCTTCGTTGTGCACTTTGTCGGCGTCCATCTGACTTTTCCGTTGCATCCGCGGACCGAAGCGCCTGGGCCCCGACGGCAATCCCTCACGAGGCCTCAGGCTTGGCCGAGAGGTTGAATGCTCCCCGACAAGTCGTTTTGACGGTCTTTTCGTAGATTCCTTGCCGCTTGTTGGCGTCGGGCTCTTGACCTCAATTTCGCAGCCTTCCGCTTGAGCTTCTTTTTTTTTTTTTTTTTGTGAGCCCTTGCTCGAGCTCTTTTTTTTTTTGTGAGCCCTCGCTCGAGCTCTCTTTTTTTTATTTTTTTTTGTGTGAGCCCTTGCTCGAGCTCTTTTTTTTTTTTTTTTTTTTTTTGAAGCGCGTGAGGGCGAAGACAAGCCCCCGGCTTGGAAACATACGAGCCGAGTCCTGCTTGATGCCGAGTGACCCTGATGTCCTTTGATGTTGCCGCCGTCGTTTGACTTGGTCAAGGTGACCGCCGGGCGTGTTCTTGAAAAGTGCGGAGCTTGATGGAGGTCTTGATTGACATTCAAACTTTTGACTTTTTGTGTATTTTTAGACCGGACCAATTAAGGTTGCCTACGCCTCCTGACTAGAGGGCTCAGTCTCGCGTAGTTCGACACTACATGGAGTGCCAAGAGATGCACGCTTGTTCTTCTTCAGCGAAGTATCTCGCGAAGTTTGCTTCCGTTGACCGGATTCATGAAGGGATTGCCGTCTAGGTCCTGTTAGCTTCATGGCGCCTCCGGAGAAGATCTTTGAACCACGAAAGTGGCCGATCCACGTGGGTTCCCATTTTCCCAGCTGGGTTGGTTCGAGTGGGAGGCTTTTCTTTGAGTACAAGGTCACCTTCCCCGATGTCTCGGGATTTGACTTTCTTGTCGAAAGCTCTAGCCATCCCGCTTTGATAGGCTCGACGTGTTCCATGGCCTTTAGTCGTCGCTCGTCTAGCGTGAGCCAATTCGTCATGTCTGGCCGAGCCATTCGACTTCGTTGATGTCATTTTCCAAAGAAGACTCTGGAGTGAGGGAATTTCTAGCTCGACGGGAAGGATCGCTTCCATCCCGTACGTCGTGGCAAATGGGGTTTCTCCCGTGGTCGTTTCCGACCGATGTGCGGTAGCCCCAAAGTGCAAGGTGCAGCTTCTGCCAATCTCGTCCCTGGGTGGTCATTTTTCTGATGATCCGTTCGAGGGTTTTGTTTGCCGCTTCCACGGCGCCGTTTGTTTGTGGCCTAGGGAGAAGATTTGTGGCGTGTGATCTTGAATTCAGCCAGCCCGTCGAATTCCCTTCGAAGTGTGAGCCGTTGTCCGATATGACCTCATTTGGGATGCCGTATCGGCAGATGATGTTTTCCTTGAGGAAATGCGCGACCTTCTTGGAGGTGAGTACCTTGTAGGACTTGGCTTCGACCCATTTGGGTGAAGTAGTCGATGGCTACTAAGATGAACTCGCGACCGCTGCCGCTCGGGCGGAGCGATTTTCCCGATGACGTCAATTCCCCAAGTGGCAAAGGGCCAAGGTGTAGTCATGCAAGAGAGATCGTGGGGTGGTAGATGATTGAGGTTGGAGAACCGCTGGCACTTGTCGCAGCTTTCGGACAAAGTGGATGCACCGCTCCATGGAGATCCAAGAGTAGCCCATCCCGAGAATGATTTGCATCGTGGCTCGGCGTTCATGCTGGGGACCGCAAGCCCCATTGTGGACTTCTGTTCATGAACTTGCTTGCTTCTTCTTGGCCGACGCAGCCGTAGGAGTGGCCCATGGTAGCGTTTCTTGTATAGCATGTCCCCGAGGATGACGAAGTGAGAGGCAAGGCGTTTTAGTGGCCACGATGCTCTTGGTTTTGACCCCTCCCGTGTGTGGGTCTTCCTTGTTCATGAAGGTGGTTTCCCGCTCGAGGTATTGGAAGATCTTGGTTTATGCCGGAAATGGCGTCGACTTGCGTCTCTTTCGCTCTTCAAAGAATCTTGCAAATCGTTGTGATTAAAACCTTCTCGCCTGGGCCCGATTTTTCTCTCGTTTGACAACATGCTTAAAGATGTGCTTAATGTATTGTCTTTAATGTGTCTCGCTTCTTTATCAAGTGAATCGTTATTAACTCGTTTGTGTGTTAGTTAATTTATCGCTTGTTAAAGATGCAATGAGAGGATACTCGAAAGATCAAGCATTCATTAAGAGCATACGGAATACATTATTGGCAATGAGTTCGTAATCTTCCGGCGTGAGGCCATCGATGACTCGAGAGACTCAAATTCAAAGCTAATGGACTCGTGGATGAGTTTTGACACTAGACTCTAGGACTCGAGGGGTCGACCAAGTTGTTCGATCATGTCCTTTTTGGCCGGGCAGCTGGTCCTGAGAAGGTGGCCCAGCTTATTGAGCGGCAATGAGCTTGATAGGAGATGGGGCTTGAAAGGCTTTATGTCACCGTTCCCGATCATTGCTATCACAGAGTTATCGTAAACAAAATCGATTAGATCCGGCATCTCGATTTCTTCTTTGAAGAGCAGTGGAGCAGCTGTTCGTCCCAAGCATCGTCTCATGGAGTCTCTTGCTTTTGTCTTGGGCATTACTAGCTCGAATGCACTCGTCCCGCTTGTTGAAGGCGTGAGTGTTGACAGAGAGTTTTTCGAGTTCTTCCGCCAAAGAGGGGGTTTTCCCGAACCAAAATTCGCCGTGAATAGTGGTGGTCATGGATCCCGCAGGCGGTGTGTCGAGGAATGCTCTTCGGACAGGATTTGGCTTGAGGCCTCCGAATCTTGCTGTTCTCGCCGGAGCTTGTCCATGGTTGTCGGCCGCCTTTGTTTGGCGCCGATTAACTCTGTTCCCTTTTCCTCGGATCTTCTTCCAAGTTGCCGGCCTTCCTTGTGAAGTACTTGGTCATGTCGAAGCCGTAAGGACGAAGATCTGAGATTGCGTGCAAGCCTCTTTTGTTATCTCGTGGAGCGTTTTCGTGCAGCTCGCTTGTCCTCCGCAATGTGTTCGGGAGTAGGAGAGTATCCTGTGCCGTGCAGGTATTCTCGTTCTTTGATATTGATGATCCGTTGAGTGCCCCGATGGCGTTTCCCAAACCGAGCCCCGGATGTAGTTCATGTGCTTCATCATTTTCATCGGGGAGGGATCTTGTCCCAAATCAAAGGCAGTGTCTATGTGGCACACTGGGCCTTTGGGCTTTCGATGGTGAACCCCGTTAGCATCATGCCATCATCGTCGAGTTTGATTTCTAAGACCGGACGCCGTTGGTATCGGTCCTTTCGTGACTATGCCGTCGCCGTAGATGATGGTCGATCCGTTCCTTGGACGAACTTTACGCACCGATGGAGAGTGGATGCCACCCCATTGATCCGATGTAGCCAAGGGCGTCCCAAAATGGCAGTGAAGGTGATTGGGATGTCGATGACTTGGAAGTCCTGTCAGACCATTTGTTTTCCAAACCACAAGTTCAAGGTGGCTATTCCCAAGACTCGGGCGGGATGTCGAGTCGTATGCCTTGATTGCTCGAGTCGAGGGTTTTAGATCGCTTGCTTTGATCCCTAGCAAATCCATCATTTTGGCCGGAAGGACGTTCATGGATGATCCCCCATCTACCAACACCCGAGGGAGACGGCGCTCGTCCGCTTGAACCCATGTAGAGAGGCTCGTTGTGGTCGCCCCAAATTTTGGAAGATCGAGCTCATGAAGGTGATGATATTGCCGTAATTGACGTTGCCAATCATCCGAACCGCTTCATCAGTGTCACCGTGATGGGAACCATGGTCCGGGCTGTGCTTTCTTCCAACTTGAGCTTGTGCGGGTAAGATGAAGTGAGTAAGGACCAGAGTGAGATGTTAGCCTCGAGTGCGCTGAGCCGTGTCAAGACAGGATCTTCAACCTTCGGGGTCCAAGGTTTCAGCTTTCTTTGGCGTAGGGCCCCTTTTCACCCGTGGCTCTGTATGGCCGGCCTTTTGTCCGTCCGTGGAGGATTCACCGGATTTGACCGAACGTGTCGAACATTCACCTCTCGGACTTATGGTTTTGCTTGTCTCTCCCGTTTCGGGAGCGGGAGGAGCCTCGATTGGCGTAAGGCCGATCGCGCATTTCAATTCGTTCACCGTCATGGCTTTTACCGAAGCATCAATAGTGGCTTTGAGATCTTCCCAAGACAGGGTTGGATTATCTCGACCTTCGGGCCTTCGGTGGCGGTGCGAAGCTCGTCCCACCGATCATGGAGCAAACATTGCCGTGGCCCCGTGCGTAACTAGGCCGGGAGATTTGGTCGGAGTAGATGACATAGTAGTCAAACTTTCCCGAGGGTTCTCCAAGGGTTCCGACCGTGGGATCACCAGATTCATACCTCTTTTTCGCTTTTGTTGAGAAGATAGCTTCTTCTTTCGTCGAGGACGGCCCTCGCTCATCGCATCCTCGGAATTCCATTTCCAGACAAGCACCGCAATCGCAGACGTCCCACCGATGTGTTCGTTGTTCGGCGGTGGTACCGGGACCTCAGGAGGCCGGATGGGCAAGTGCTTTCCTCTCGGAAGGTCTTGTGGCCTTACGTCATAACCGCATGGCTCGTACGAGGGTAACAAAGTTGACTTCTCGGGAGACAATGAGAGATGTTAGAGGCCGTAGGAGCAAGCCACGGCTTGGGAAGCCCTGTGTAGTTGGGTAGCTAAGGTTCCGAAGTGGTGCATGGCACCTTCGATCCAGGCTTGTTGCTCACCTTGACGTTTCTCAATAGCCATGAGGACCCGCCAAACTTCTTCCAATGTTGGGAAATTTCTTGGGGGTAAGGTCCCGTTCTCATCGTTGTTATCCACCGACTTGGCCATGGGGAATTGACGGACCGTCCCGGTGACAGAGGTGGGGTAGGACCTTGCTTTTGACACCGGGAGACGGGTTCCCGGTACTCTCGACCACTCGTTAGCGGGAGGGGGTGATGGGCAAGGTTTAGACACGGGAATGGCCTAACGGGATAAAAGGGGGAAAGCTAACGTGGCATGCTGTTTCCGTTTCTTTTATTTTTGATTTTTTTTTGTTGTTTTAATTTACTTAAAACATGTTTTCTCGTAATCCTAGGTAGGTTGGAAAAGATTGCTCTTCTTTTCGCAACTATGCTAGATCCCGGGTCGCCGGAGACCATCTCGCGCGGCTATAAGCCCCTCGTTTTGCACCCGTATTTCGACATCCCAGGGTGGACACTGTGCGAGGGTCCTATAGTGCAAGCGGTTTCCACCGGCCTAAAAGAAAATCGAACCTAAGGACCGAGCCTCGTCATGTTCGTTTTGATGCGTTAGCCATGTGAATAGTGAACCGAGCCGGCCACCGAGTCAAGATCGTGTCAAGAGTTCGGCATGACCTTCTCTTTGCCTTGCTTGCGCAAGGGATCTCGTGACGTTAGGCGTTGGCCGGGTCATATCGTCATGGCCGACGTATCAAAGGCGTGATGACATGGTGTCATGCGAGCATGGATGTATATCCGGACTTAACATCGTTCGGGTGTAGCTTCGAAATCAAGATCGTGTCAAGATTTTAGCATGACCTTTTCATCGCTTGCTTGCGCAAGGGATCTTGAGTTCCGAGCCTTGACTCGTAAAATGGCCTGCATGGTATATGTATCCAGCCGTATGACACCTGACCGGGTAAAACCAACCGAGTCCGGACAGAGTGTGACTCAAGACTCAAACGTGTGGTTGACGCCGGCTAGGACGGGATGTTTGAATGATCCCGCGCGCGCCCAAGAGGCCTAGGAAGACCAAACGGATCGCAACCGAGACCACTCCGGTTAAGGGTTGTAGTGTGCAGTGTATCCGAGGCAAGAAGGCGCATAGTGTGCGGTGTAACCGAGGCAAAGAAGGTGAGTAGAGTGCGGTGTAACCGAGGCAAAGAAGCGCGTAGTGTGCGGTCTCTAAAATTCTTTTTCTGAGTAAAATAGAAGTTTTTGAAGAATTTTAAATGTATGCACAGATGTATATTGATGCATTTTTTTTTTGTATTTTTATTTTTTTTTGTAAAATAAAAACGAAGCACGTGCACACACACACAACAGTTAAAGGAAGGGGTAAAATGAAAGTTTGACCCCCATCATCGTTTTAAAAATCTTTTGTTTTGTTTAAAAGTTTTTAAAACAAAATGTCCCCCGGAGTCGCCAACCGAAATTACCCGGATCCGAGCAGCCTCGCGGCCCCGCATCCGGCATCTTTCGCGCTGGAGGTGTCTCGCCGTTTGTTTTCGCATTTGTAGAGTCGCCACGCCGTTTTTATTAAGCCCAAAACATTGAAAAGGGCATCGCTTAAAGATAATTTTAAACCGTTTTTGTGTGATGAGATTTTGAGTTCGGAGGTCGATGACTCCCTAGAAGAGAATATTAGAATATTAGAGCTCACTCCGAGTAGCCTCGTAAAACGAGTCTTTCTGATACCCCTAATATCCTTTAAATGTCAGTGTGTGTGTGTGTGCTTTTAAAAATGCATGTCAGATCGGATGTCTACATTGTATGCTATGTATGGAAATGTATTGAAATAGTAATAGGAAGGAAGCCTTACCAATGTTGGTTCGTGTCTCGTCTTCCGCCGGGGAATGGTGTTTCGAGGTCTGAGTAGCTGCTCCTGCATGGACGGATTGCTTCGGAGATGCCGGTTGTCTCGCGACGCAGTTTCGGCGTGAGTTGAGGTTGCAGGCTGCGGCTCGCGCAGGTTCGGCGTGCGTGGGGATCGTCGGGATCACTCGGCGCAGGTTCTGGCGTGCGTTGTGGTGGCAGTGGAGTCACTCGGACAGTTTCGGCGTGGCTGGGATCGCCTGGCTTGACTGAAAGAGCCGGACACCGTGGAAAGACTGTGCAAGGCCTCTGAGTACCACGAGGGGCCTCAGAGTACCTCGAGAGTGCCTCTGGGAAGGGCGCAAGGAGCGTCTCTGGGAGCGCTCTGGAGGCTTCTGAGCACCACAAGGGAGCTCCTAAGGCCTCTAAGGATCCGAAAGGGGCCGGAGTGCCTCGAGAGGACTTAGAGGGGAGCCGAAGGCTAAGGGAGGAAGAGAGAAGAGGGAGGTGTGTGAAAATGAGGAGGGGAAGCCCTCTATTTATAGTAAAAATTTCGAGCAAAGAGGTCCGTACGGACCTTCTTGGTTATCCGTAATTTTGGATTTCCTCGATTTGAGGGAATCTCGCAATGATGGAGAATATTCGGAATGATGGTGTTCCCCGAGCAATAAGGTCCGTACGGACCATCTTGCATGCAAAGAGGTCCGTACGGACCAACTCGCAGGAAGTAATCATTTTCCCTGGATTTGAGGGAATATTGTGGACTTTAAGGGGATTTAGTAATCATTGAGACAAAGAGGTCCGTACGGACCTTAATTGCTTTTCTCGATTTCGAAAATTCCCAAAAGGTCCTTTTGTCCCTTTTTATCCTGCAGGCTCCTCCCTTGGTTTGGTTGGGGGCTTGAGAGGGTTTTGAGAGGGTTTTGAGTGAGAGAGGTCTCTGAGACTGCGTGGATGAGTATGCGGTGTTTCCCGTGTGTTTGAAAGGGGGTGATCCAGATTGGGGTACTTACAGGCTGCAGGCCCTTTGCAAATGAGGCCGTGCGGTCTTATCCATTGTGACTCAGCATTCTAGAACCATGCAAGGTGGCATTATTCTAGAACCTTCTCCCTAATTAAGAAAAACGTGTTTTCTTAATTAGGAAGGCTCCCTACAGCCCTTATTTAATTAAAAACAGCTTCGGAATGTTTCCTAACGCTAGGAAGGTTCTGGGAATTACCGGAAAACTTACCGAAATTGCCGGAAATTTAACCTAAGGCATGAGCCAGATTTGGGTACTTACAGAAGCCCCTCGGCAACGTCACTTGCAAGGCGAGTGGGGTTGTCGATAGAAAAGGATCCGATCTGGCGAACGCCGAGACGGATTGGGTGACCAAGGTGGTCGAGTGGCTGAACCTCTGGAAGGCTACCTACGTATCCCGGAGGAATCAAGCCAGGCCGTAGTTCGGAATTAGGATCCGCTGGGGAAGAAAGAAGAGAAACTGGTCTCTTGCCGGGGACAAAGAAGAGAAAATGACCTAGGAGGTCAAGCAATTGATCCTACTGGGGATATGCTAGGAGTGACCCAGGTGGTCGGATATCTGAACTTCTATGAGGGGGCACTTTATCACTGAGGAGTGACAAAGAAACAGGGTGACCAAAGTGGTCGAATGGCTGGACCTTTTATAAAAGGCTACCTACGTATCCCGGAGGAATCAAGCCTTGATCGTAGTTCAAGCATCACTAGATAGTTAGGAACGATGTCTAGGATCCTTGAGATTTTGACAATTCGGAGGTCAGCCACCGAGGAAGCTAGAGCTTATGGCGCTATCTCTTTATGACGGAGATAGAGGTAACTTAAGTTGGGAAACTTGAGCGTACGTCACTATTCGCGGATAGAGGTAGCACAAGTTGAAATGACTTGGGCATACGTCACTATTCGCGGATAGTGGTAGCACAAGTTGGAATGGCTTGGGCATACGTCACTATTCGCGGATAGTGGTAGCACAAGTTGGAATGACTTGGGCATACGTCACTATTCGCGGATAGTGGTAGCACAAGTTGGAATGATTTGGGCATACGTCACTATTCGCGGATAGTGGTAGCACAAGTTGGAATGACTTGGGCATACGTCACTATTCGCGGATAGAGGTAGCACAAATTGAAATGACTTGGGCATACGTCACTATTCGCGGATAGTGGTAGCACAAGTTGGAATGACTTGGGCATACGTCACTATTCGCGGATAGTGGTAGCACAAGTTGGAATGACTTGGGCATACGTCACTATTCGCGGATAGAGGTAGCACAAGTTGGAATGACTTGGGCATACGTCACTATTCGCGGATAGTGGTAGCACAAATTGGAATGACTCGGGGCATACGTCACTATTCGCGGATAGAGGTAGCACAAGTTGGAATGACTTGGGCATACGTCACTATTCGCGGATAGTGGTAGCACAAGTTGGAATGACTTGGGCATACGTCACTATTCGCGGATAGAGGTAGCACAAGTTGGAATGACTTGGGCATACGTCACTATTCGCGGATAGAGGTAGCACAAGTTTGAAATGACTTGGGCATACGTCACTATTCGCGGATAGAGGTAGCACAAGTTGAAATGACTTGGGCATACGTCACTATTCGCGGATAGAGGTAGCACAAGTTGAAATGACTTGGGCATACGTCACTATTCGCGGATAGAGGTAGCACAAGTTGGAATGACTTGGGCATACATCACTATTCGCGGATAGAGGTAGCACAAGTTTGAAATGACTTGGGCATACGTCACTATTCGCGGATAGAGGTAGCACAAGTTGAAATGACTTGGGCATACGTCACTATTCGCGGATAGAGGTAGCACAAGTTGAAATGACTTGGGCATACGTCACTATTCGCAGATAGAGGTAGCACAAGTTGGAATGACTTGGGCATACGTCACTATTTGCGGATAGAGGTAGCACAAGTCTAGAGTTCTGACAATTCGGAGGTTGTCACCTAGTGTTATCCCGTTATAACGGAATTAACGGAGGCGACTGGGAATAAAGCTTGATTGCTAAAGAGATAAGGGATATTTTCTGAAAAGATGTTATCTTGGTTAAAAGATAACGGAAATTGCATGCCCAGGTGGAAGGTCCAGGGGCAGGATTGTAATTTCTGCTCAGAGCGAATGAAGCCGCCCGGCATGAGATGGAGAAAAAGAAGCCGTACGGCTAGAGACCTGTTTTTTCCAGATTATTTAAAATCAGATTTGAACGGGCCATTGGCATTGCATTGCCGCCCACTTCAGCCGAGAGAGAGAGAAGAGAGGAAGAGAATTTCGAAATTCTTTCAATCCCCTTGCTTCCCTTTGATTTGAGATGGATCCGGAGGGCAATCCCATACCGAGGCAAGCAAGAAGAAACATCTCGGCGGCCGCGAGAAGGAGGAGAAAGGAGCTCGTTCGGACGGAGAGGAAGTATGACTTCCTTACGCCTCCATCGGAGCTTTACCCGGGGAGAAGGGAGCATAAATCAACGAACCCGCGATCGGTTGGGGTAAGCATTCTCATTTTGCTCAAATCCGATGATTTTGCTTGAATTTTTGAATGATTTAGGGCTTGACCCGAATTTTAGGATTTTGAATGATTTTTTGAATGATTTTGAGATGCGTGAACAACCTATGAGGCTAAGAATGTGCAATGTGCAACTTGTTTGATGAAAATTATGAGAATGACTCACTTTTTTCTCGCAAAATGAAGTAAGAATGAGAACTTTTTCAAAATATGAGACGGAGTTCTTGCCTTGTGCTAGAACTAGGTCAAAATTCTGATTTTCAATGAGAAAACATGATTTTGGAAGATGAAAATGATTCATGCATGCCATTTTTTGAAAGAATAATGCTTATGTGCGAAAAATTGTGATTTTGTGCTTTAGGAAAGCAATGACGCGTTTCAAGTGATGAAAGACACGTTTTTGATGCAAATAATGCTAGAAAAACTTTTGTGAATGCTTTTCTTTTGAAAATATGTGCACTTTTGAATATATGCATGCTTTTGAAATGATATGAAGGACTGACGCTTCTTTTTGATGTGCTTTGCTCTACTGTGGAGAACAAGTCTAGAGGACCATCGGAGATAGCGGTTAAGCTTTGGCAGAGGATGCCGGATTTTGAGAAGAATGGGGTGAATCCCAAGCAATGGTGAGGGCTACCCGGCCCGGATGCATTTGTAGAGGCCATCGGCAGGGTGTTCATATCACCTCTAAGAGCAAGGGCTTGGTCCAGCCCTTTCGAATTCCGTGGGACAAGACACATAGCTTTCACCCGAGCCGGGAGAGCCGATGCTGACTCCCGCCGATTTCACAGCCTATTACATCGGCCTACGCTTCACCGGAGGCCCGTGACTTGGAGAGACCATATTACGGCCCGAGGAGTTCCAGGCTTTGGTAGGGTTTGAGCTGATTCCCAAGGGGCCGGGGATGGAGACACGGAATGTCGAGGTGGCAGCTCGTACTTGCATGCGTAATTTTGCCGCTAATGATGTGACCGCTCAAAGAATGGCTAGAGCATTCACATGGTTGATGCTATCACCACCATTTTTGCTAATTCCGGGACGCCGGCATGACTTGCCTCCTCGACTCTCTTGAGGATGTTGATGGGATAGGGACGGTCTCTTGGGGAGAGGCCGGATTGGCGGAGCTCTACTTCTCGTTGGACATGTACAATGAACAAAGCCGCTTCCATGGATCGCTTCTCATTTGCCCTCGAGGTAGTCTCCTTTCTTTTTCTCTTTTCTCTTTTCCTCGTCTTGAGACTTTTATAAGAGAGAGAATGACCTTTGATGTTTTGAACATGCAAAGCTGGTTTTGCGAGGTGATCGGGTTCTTCCCTTGGAACCAAATAGAGTGATGTCACCATCTTCCCTACTATGGTTCGCCGGAGGGAGATGCGAGAGATAAATTCACGGGGAAGACTCCGGATTACCTTCGATTACAAAATGGTGAGGCCACCATCAATGTGGATGGGCACGACGGAGTGGACTTCTACCCACGGGCGTATCCTGAGATTTTGCCGGGAGATGCTATCGAGGTGACGAGGCGCAGGAGGTGGCTCACTGGCCGACATGTGATGTCATCTATCCTGGGGGACCGCTTCTCGAGGCAAAGATGGTCATGTTCCCCCACTAGATGCCATTACTCCTTCCGACCCTCCAAAGACGGGATGCTGCAGCCTGTGGACCGGCCGAGGATGAGATTGAGAGGTACCAGTGTGCGTGGCCGCAGAGGAGTACTTTGACATGGACACCCCCTACGCCGTGTTTGTGGAGCAGCGCCGAAGACGCCACGAAGCTAGTGAAGCCGGCGGTCACTGTGGATATGGGGAGGATGAGCCCATCGACCCGCCGATCCCTCCCCGCGCATCCGTCCTATGTGGTCCATGGAGTGCCGAGGAGGATGAGGATACCGTCCCCGATGCTAGGGAGCCCCAAAGACACCTTGCCGCCCGATAGCACCGTAAGTGTACTCTTAGTGGTCTTATTCCCTTTTTAGCTTTCGATTTTCTTCTTTTGCAATTTTCTCGAGATTTTCTCGAGATTTTCTCTTCTTTTTCTCTCAGTTCCACTCGCACTTACGATAGGCCGGTCGTGCAATAGGGGCCGGAAGGACATGTGCCTGCCTCTTCTTCGAGGAAGCCGGCTCGCGCTCGAAGGCGGCAATGATGCACAGGAGCTCGGGCGCAAGAGACGGCACGTCTGGGGCACAGCTCACCTACCTCATCGGCCTGAGTACTCTTCCAAAGGCCATGCCTCGGGGCGGGGACCCAATGCCGACATTACGGAGCACTGGCCGAGTACGGCACGATAATGTCCATTTGTCCGACGTGAGCGACTGTGAGGACTTGATGAGGGAGGCTAGCATTTATGAGCTGAGCAGCGATGAGGAGGAAGAAGAATCGGAGGCCTAAGAGGTCTCTAGAATAGATTTGGAACGAAAACAAACAATGAACAATTTTTATGCACACTTTGTTTATTTTTTGCTTTATTTGGGCGCCGATGGGGCGAAAACATTGTATTTACATTTTATTTACTTTTCTAATTTATGCTTTCTTAATTTGCATATTATCTGAGCCTTGGGGCGACTTTTTTGCTTGGAATTGGGGCTGAAACAGGGCCAAAATGATTTATAATGGTGTATAAATGCTTGAATGGCTTCTGGATATGTTTTTGTACAGGTTTTGGTTGAAAAAGTGGGGTGAAAACTCCCTTGGGCAGCAACTTTGGTTGCTGCAGAATTTTTTTCTGCAGAGGGCTAATGTAGCCGTGCGGCATGGCCTTGAGGGCAAATGAAGCCGTGCGGCTTACGCGCTCCGTCTCGAACCGGTTATTTTCTCGAATAAAAGCAAGGCTTGGCCATTTCATTTCATTTTCACTCTAGACTTGCCACAATTGTTCCTGAGCATATTTTGGACCTAAAAGCACCAGCTTTGAACACTTTGCGATGGAGAATCCCGTCAGATTGCAAAGGGGGAAGCAAGACCACTTTCTATCCGGTCTTCAATCTTGGGCGAGACATAACTTCCAAAATCACAAGGGACTGCTTGACTCTTCCTTCAAGATCAAGTCTTTATGGCATTTGAGGGATCTCCCGCCCGATTGGGACCCGTTGAGAGCCGCAAAGAAAGTTCGGGACGTCCGGAGACATGTTTAATGCTTCTCTTACAATGAAATTGTCCCAACGCACGAAGACTTCAGAGCCTTGATTGGGGGTCTCGAGACTGAGGCTATATCTATTCCGCTGATCGGAGACGCGCCGGTGACGGTAAAGCTTGCATCTTTTCTGCAGATTCCTTTGGGAGAGGCTGAGCGGATGATGGTAGCCCCGGATAGGATTGACCTTCGATATCCCGGCAGGTTTGGGTCTCCGTATATGGCTGCGACCGCGGTGGCTATGGATGCTTTCATTCTCTCGCGTATTCTCTCGTTCGTTCACCGCCGAGTCCGTGGGGATCTGTCATAGTGGCCTCTTGGACATGGTCGAGACTCGCAGGGCCGGGAAGGATATTGTCCCGCTGGTTTTGGGAGAGACATTTCATGGGATCGATAGGATGGCTCGGGGGAGACCGTTTCATGAGGTCCGGGAGTCCGGCTATGTTGACTCGTGGTGCAGGAGAGGCTCTGGGCTTTGCCCGGGGGCTTTGCCGACTCAGTGCCCTTGGGTGATTTCTCGGAGAGGTGCGCCTAGGCAGCAGGAACAGGGTAGCTGGGAGCTGATGATGGCTAGGCTATCCACTTCGGACATCCGTTGGTGGATACCACACTGGAGGTTTGTAAGTGCTCCAATTTGAGCTTGTTAGAATTTTCGTTAGAAAATTAACGAAAGTTATAACATTTCTAACAATTCCTAACAATCCTAACTTTTCTAACAAAGTGAGGGTAAAATGGGCATTGTTATTTAAGGTTAAACCTTAAAAAGAATCTTAAAAAGAAAAACAAAAGAAGAAAACCAAAAATGGCAATGGCTGGAAACACAAAAACTGGCTGTTAATTTGAATTTCAAAAAGAAATATTCTTCTTGTCCAAAGTCAAGCCGCATTTAATGAACAAAGGCACGCCGATCGGATCCATCCGCGCGGATGAGTTTGCATTTTCAGGAGGGCTATAAATTGAGCCCTCCACTACAAAAATAAGGAGGAAGAACACATTTTGCACCGAACCTCTCGGGCGAAATATAGAGAGAAAACAAAGTGAGAATTCTTCAAGAATTGTCACCTTTTTCTCTCCAATCTTTCCCAACTCATACTCATCCACTCACTCTCATATTAAAGCCCTAAACACTCATACACTCAAGCCAAACACTCAAGAACACAAGGAAGATTGGTAAACCCTCCTCTTCCTAACCCTAAATCTCATCCATGCATGCATCTTCAAACTACAAAATGTAGTTCTTTCATCTTCTTGCTCTAGATCTAAGAAGATCACCATGGAAGACCATCTCCATGGATGATCTTCTACAAAGATCAAAATTATTTTTAAGCTTTCTTACTTTCTTGCAAAGAAAACTCATTTTCAAAACCCTAAAACCATTTTCAAGCATAAAATCTTGATTTCAAAGGATAAAATTCCCCTTCCCAAGCAAATGAAATGCTTAGTCCTAATGTACCCCAAGGATGGTTTGGTATAGTTGATTCACCACTAAAATGTCTAGTGATCACTAACCAAAACCTAGGGAAATGGGGACAAGCATGGATGCAAAACCCCCTTAAAATCATATTTTCTTTCTTGAGAAGTTGCTGTCCAGTAGCAATTTTCTCAGACCTCAGTCCATGGTCTTAATTTTTGGACACAGATGAACTTGGAATTTGGTGTTGACTACAAAATACTTTTTGTAGCCAACATCCAGATCTTTCCAGACATATTTTTACCTTATTTTTTGGGTGAGTAAAACTCCTCTTTTCAAATTTTCTTTCAGAGGCTAGTTCATCAGCTTCTGAGAATCCAGATCTCATATCTGAGGTTTCCAGAAGGTTTTGACCCCTCAAATCTTATCCAAAATGGAAAATTCCTTCGCACAAACTTTATTTAAGGTGTCTAGAACAACTTTCATTCTCTGAGTTTATCCAGATTATGAAGTTTTAAGACCCTTGAATCCCTTTTAAAATCAAAGGTCCACTGCCTTTTTCATTCTGGCAGAAATGGCTCTCAACTTCAAAAGGTCTTTTGAGTACCAAATCTCAATCCAAAAATCTTCCAAAAAATCATGGGATCAGTTTAAAGTCTTAAAAAGATATCCCAATTTTTACTTTTCTGAGTTTCAACTTATTTTGGCCAAAACACACACATACACACACACTCAAATGATTTTCAGCTTGGAAGACTCGTTTTTACGAGGCGCGTCGGGTGCACACTAACGTCCTTCCCGACGCGTAACATGACCTCCGAACCTAAATATCTGATCTCGGGCCTTTTTCAAAGTTTTGGCCTTCAAAATTAAAATGGCGTGGCGACTCCGTTTTCCGGTTTTATTTGGTTTTTCAAAGAAACGCAAAAATCGAATTTTTCCCGCGAATGGCAACATCATCACAAAGGGCGACTACTGGGAGAAAGCTTTTTAATAAAAAATGGTATTCGGGATATTGGTGGAAACCACTAAATTTCCCGTTATCGCCTCCTAACACGAGTCGGGGATAAATTGTGGTCTAACAATCCCACGTACCGGTATCACCGTTTTCAAAAAAAAGCTTTTGAGGGTCAAGCTTCCGTCCCGCTTTGAAAATCATTTTTGTGTGTGTGTTGATTTTTGCACGCTTTCATGTTGTTTTGGCGCTCGGAGAAAGTCAAAATTTTGACTCGTCGGAATAATGTCCCTAACCTGCCGGAATTTCCGTGCTTACGTGCTTATGTGCTCATCAAAAAAAAATCAAAAAAAAAAAAAGGGATTTTCAAAAAAAAAAAAAAAAAGAAAATTTCCAAAAAAAAATCATGCATCATATTTTTAAGACACATAAAAAATTTCTATTTTACTCGTAAAAGAATATAGATCGCTTGCACACTACGCGCACGTGACCGTACACCGCACACTACGCCCTTAACCCGGGAAATCCTTGTCGCGGTCCGTTTGGTCTTATTACGCTCTCGGATGAGCACAGACTACCCAAACATCCCATGGAGCCTCGTGTCGACCATGCACTTGTCCGTGACACACTTTGTCCAAGACCCGGTTGGTTTTTAGTCCGGTCCGTGTCATGCCCCGTCCGTGTATAGACCTTTCCTTTCAAGCCTTTGTCGGCATACCGACTCAATATCTTTCGGGTCCCTAATCGCCGAAGTTACGCCGGTTTTCCGCCGCAGACTTTGACCAAGATATTGACCGGCGCCTTGACTTCGGCCCGATCGGCACAAATTATACACCGACTCCCAAAGATTGACACCGAGTCATCAAGGATTAATGATTATTCCATGCCTAATTACGGCTTAACCGACGACAAGTCAAGATCAATCGTGGACGCTTATCACCCAAATCATGCCGACTTTTTGTCGAGCCCTCGGACATGATCTTGACTTTCGACGTCCGCCTTTGTCCGTAATTTACATCGAATGCTCGTTAAGACTCGATTACCCGCCGACTTTTAGGATCGTTTTTCTTTCGGTCGGTGGGACCCGCTTGCCCTATAGGACCCTCGCCCGGGCCGTCCCACCCCGGGAGGTCGAAATACAGGTGGAATACGAGGGGCTTATGACGTAGTGACGGGCCCACCGATCCAGGAATCGCAGTAGTTTGCGAAAAGAAGAGCAATCTTTTCCAACCGATTAGGTTAATAAAACATGTCTTAAGTAAACGTGAACAAATAACTCGCATGTTGCATGAGCCTAAAGCCCAAACACCTACCCTCCTTCCATTCCTGCACATCTCGAACCTTCATGTCCTTTCCCGCAGCCTCCGCACAAAGCTTGGTTTCTGGCACCGGTCACCGTTTGATCGCTTGGGAAGAGTCAAGCGCGTCATCGCCTTCGCCATTTGTTCCGACTCCGGGTTTCGTAATGTCCGCATCGCCCGGTAATGATGGGGATAACGTCACTCCGCCTCCCGGACCCCTCAGTACAGAGCAACAAAGTGGAATCAAGTTAGCGTAACGTATGAGGTTACGACAGGAAACACAAATTAAACAGCCTTATGGAAGCTATTAAGAGTCACGGCCTCGGCCGCGCCTCAATCCGGATGGCACCTTCACCGTGGAAGAAGACGAGGATGCCAACCCCACTCTCGCCGCCCGATTACACCAGGATGCCGCCACCCACCTCCTATGGTGCCACTACCGTAACCCATGCTCCTCGACTTTCGGGTCACCAGCCTCCCCAACCACGTACCACCGGATCCATGCAGCCCGACGGCACAAATCAAATGGGGGCAAAATCAATACGGAATGTCTTCTCATGGTTGGGGCTATCTCGGAATGCCACAACTAATCGGGATCCCTCCTCGCCCGGAACCGATCAATCCGGACCTCACAAAGAATCAGCCACAGCTTCGAATGCCGCCACAACTTGGTTCTGGGGCCACTCAGAGCCCTCCTCGAATGCAGTACTAGTTCACCAAGCTCCTCACACAAATCCATTCCTCACTGACTTCTATGGGTTACCAAGCCTCCATCCCGTGTCATCCGAATCACCAGACCGCAGCACTTCCCGGGTTACACACCTTCACCACAAGCAGCCACGCAATCTAACAATCCGGACAAAGTGCCCGCACTCAAGCCTACTTACGGCCCCACTGAAATCCAAGTTATCGCCACATCGGGGCTGCCCCCACCTACTTTGCCGCTGAAAATCAACAAAGAAGCCGCAAGGTTCTATCCTTTCGTCAGCTCCTACTCATGCTCCCTGTGGTAACTCGGCCGGGACGGAGTTTTTCACCTACGTCCCCGGACCGGCCGTTCCTCCACCCGCCCGCCTCCAGGTGGTAGCTCCTCTCTCTAGCTCAGCCCACTAGCTTGAATGCCATGGTTCCGCCACAAGACCCTCATCCGGCCCGGTTCATGGAACAACACAAGGAAATGAAAGCGCAGATCGCCGAACCGATCGCCAAGAAGTATGCTCTTCCGGCCTGCTGCACCCGGACTCCATTGTTCCTCCGCCCCACAAATTCGTGATGCCAAATCTCGGATCTCTTTGATGGGACCGCATGTCCGAAAACCCATTTGGACACGTATACTTTGGCGATGAAAGCCAAAGGATGTACCAATCAGCAGTTGGTCGACTATTTCGCCAATCCTTGAAGTCCAGCCTTAAAGTGGTTCTTCCGTTTGAAACCCGAAGCCGTGGCTACATGGGACCAGATTACCAATGCCTTCACGTAAAAATATAAGGCCAACTTGGAATGGGAAACAAATAGGGTTGACCTACAAACAACAAATGCCAAATGGCCCCGATGAGAGAATGTTGGGGACTTCTACAAGCGGTGGAATTCGAAACCTGAAATGGCCATCCCTCCTTCCGAAGAGGAACAACCGGACATCTTCCGGTCATGCTTGAAACCACATCTCGAGAGCCTCCCTCGCCTCACTTCCCATACTGCACTTACGGGCCATGGTTAACTCGCAGCCTAAGTTTGAAAAGGCCTACAATCAAGAACTGGCCGCTGCAGCACTCCGCCTAGCGTATATCGGGCTCCTCCCGCAAACACCGCCCTCGCCCCCGCTAAAGGCAAAGAGACGATTAACTATGCGGGACAGAATGTAATAACACGACTCCTTTTGCTCCCAGAAACCGGCCGAGCCTGCACCGCGGGTCATAAATCTCGAAAACTTTGGAATGCCCCCGAATGACATCTTTAGGGGACTCGGTGAAAGAAGGCTTGCCGCGGCCTTTGGAGAATTTCCAACCCGTAAATCCGAATGCTCCCGTGGATACTACAAAGTATTGTGCTTTTCATCAAGCTCACTGACATCCGACCGACAACCGCTTTACTCGAAAAAGGCCATTCAGGGCTAATAGAGCAAGGAAAGTTGGAAGGCCCCGAAGGGCCTAACACAAGCCAAAAATCCTCCGCCAAGGAACCATAATCGTGTGAATATGATTGAATGCGGAGAATCTTCGCATGACCATGAAGATGCCGATGAAGGTCCCCAAATACCCGTGGCCAACCTCGTCGAGGATCCCGACCCGGATTCCCTCACCTTGAGGATATCGAACGAATCAACCCATCTTGGTCTCATGTCAAAGATTCCTTGCAAGAATACGAGACCCACTATTTCTCGGATGAAGGGAAGGCCAATACTGAAGAACTGGGGCTGTTCCGCTCAGAACATGAAAGAACCATTTACACAAGATGGTTAGAACAGTCGAGAAGAATCGAACAAGAAAGCTTCCGCGGGCGCCCAGACTGGGGCTTATCAAAGAAAGAGGCCGAAGAGCATCCGGAGCTAGTACACTTCGCAAATTGGCTTTGGGAGAGCCCGAATATGATCCCGAGAACAAAGTGAAGAATCTAAGAGGAGGATTCCTTCTATATCCTACCCGGTGTCAAATACGTGCCACCCCCTCTCACTCTTCCCCCGCAATTTCGGGAGGAGAAGCCGAGTCACAATTGCCACTTCCGGAATGGGAACATATGACAATTTTTATGCGGTTGCACGCACCCATATTCCCCCAACGGGTTTGATCAACGTTCCTCTCACCCGAAATCCTGTAGTATGGGAAGAAGATTCATGACAAATACGGATGATGATGATGATGACGAGAGTGAAGAGTCAACTGAGGCCCCGATCCGGAAACAATCTGAACAATCATGCCGGAAATGAGCCCATGGGAGCTAGGCACAATGGCCGGTTATCGAAGTTTACGACGAAGAAACTTGGGAAGACGAATATGAGACCGAGGACATGAAGGCCATGAAGTTTCATGGATCCGAGCACGTGGATGTCTTAGAATTCAACACCGCCTACCATGCTTGGGGGAAAGGGTTTTCGTGTGTCCGATCCAGCCGATAGTCGAAGATCCGATCGAAAGAGGAAAATTAACTCCCATCCGCCCAAATGAGAAAATAACCATGGTTAGATCAAATCCACCCTTAACAAAGTAACACTCCTGTCGTGGTTACCCAAGAAGAGGTCACCTTCCCCGAATGTATGTCGCCTTTCAAAGAAGTCCTAGAAACCGGCATGATACCGGATGCGCCTCCCACACGTAACGCTATAATCATCTCCAACTCGAATATTGCGTAAAGGAACCGTAATGGCCGCACTATACTGTGGATGAAATCGAAAAGCCGCCGAGTCCCGACAATAGCGACTCTTGCTGCATGATAACAATGAGCAAGACCGGCCATGAGAGTGAATCGAGGACGCCCTAGCTCAGTGGCCATCCAAGGGGCAACAACACAACCCCAAACCCAAAAGCCTCGTGACTTGGGAAGCGCTTATAAGGGCCGCACAGAAGAAGCCAAGATGCCGCCCTCATCGTCACTAGACTCCGTCAACCAATGGCCAATAGCCAAAAGGGCTCCCCATTGACCCTAGCAAAGATTGAAGAAATCCACCAAGAGACGACCGATGAGGAAGTTAATCTCGTTGACCCGATCCGGCATCTTCCAAGGAAATCCCAAGGCGTATAAGAAGGCCACGCATCAAGCACCAAAAGAAGATCGCGCCCTACGCTAAGACACCAAACCTGCACTCGAAAAAGAGGATCCCGTGCTCACCCGGGCTTGAAGCAAACACAGCCAACATTTCCTCCGGTCTCTACTCACCTCGTCTTATCCCCATAAGCCGAAGCCGGAAGAAAGCCCGGCTCGCACTCGTGCCTATCGATGCTACTCCCGATGATGTGGTACACTCGATTGGAAACATCCACTACGGGAACATAATCACTTTCACGTATCTCGACCTCCTCAATTTGGGGCCGATCATAATGAGCCTCTCTTCATCACGCCCACTTGGATGAACGACGCCTCCTTGGGTCCTGGTTGATAATGGGTCCTAATGAACATTCTTCCAAAGAAAGATCATGAGCTTGCTTGATATCAAGACTACAGACTTGAAGCCTTCTTCTCTCACAAGCCAAAGCTTACGACTCAACATCCCGAGCAGCCCTGAGTTGCTACTTTAGACCTCTCGGTTTGGACAGTAAATTGATACCCGTGGAATTCCAGGTTATCGACATCCCGATTACTTTCAATGCCCTGGCTGGGAAGACCTTGGCCGCACCAAGTCAAAGGGGTCGCCTCAAGCCTCCACCAAGGTGTGTGAAATTGCCTCGAATGGGGATCCGACGACCATTTACTAGGATTTAGTCACTTTAGAGGGCACAGATACTGCGGAATACCTATTCTCGAAATCAAACATGACGAGGAAGGTCACATGCTAACGGGCTTCACTGGCCGAGCCTCCCAAGGCCCAAGTGTGCAACATAGATCCGACGGTCACTGGGATAAAATCCCACCGGCCTTGAAAATGATGAGAAAATGAGCTATCTACCCGGCCTCGGCCTGGGAAGCGCCAACAAGGAACTTTCAAACTCATCGAAGTGAAAGGACAGAATACTCGCCACTACCCGGGATATGAGGCCTCCCCAAATGACACCGCAAAGGGAAAGAGATTTGAAGCCGCCACAGAAATGTCCCGCCGACAACCCTAAATCTCTCCTTCACTCCTAATTTGGCCGACTACTTTGTAAAGGGTCCCACACAACCAGAAACATCACAGAGCCCACTCCTACGGCAGATGGCTAAAGCTACAGGATAGCCTCAACAAGTTCGTAGGAACCAAGGCTAACCCGGTCCGTAGAATGTTCCCGGACCTACCCAAGATACCCGGGGCTACCACCGCCATGAAGAGTGAGTATACCTTCGCAGGCGTGCTCGACCCGGTGGAACAGCCGAGAAGCTCACAACCACTATTCCTACGCCCAGAAGATCCGAAACCCGACTCCGAACCGACTGCCAAAAGCTAAGGCCACGGAATTTCCCTCGTATGATTGGGATGGTCTCGGTTATGCAAAGAATTGTTCAAGAAGAAGTCCAGGTGCACTCGATTGATCTCGGCTCGGTCCAAGAGATGATAGCAAAGCAATTGAGAAAGGAAAACAAAAACAAAGACAATTCCCGAGTCATGAGGCCACCAACAGCCGATGCCGCTAAAGAATTGGGAAACTCTCTCGTGCCCGTCCGCGACCAAGGAGGAAATGATCACCAAGCTTGGATTGGTCCCCTCGTCCCTTTGTGTCAATCTAGGACAAGTCCTCCCGCCTCTCTCGTTAAGATCGAGTCTCTAGGGTCGTCCGACGGCCTTACGCCCGAAGACTACGAGTCCGTAGCAAGCACCGTATCCCCTTTCGTTTTCAATGAAATGACGAACCTTCGAGTATCCCTTGATTGCCACTTTAACTAATGATGAATTAATTAATAAAAAAAATTTAATAATAATTCATTAGATAAAGAAGCGTACACATTAAACAAAAAAATCAAACAACAAAAAAATCTTTAAGCAAAGTTGTCCTGAAAGAGGAAAATCGAGCCTAAGCCGCCGAAGAGATTTTGACAAGTGTGAATTTGGGAACCGCTGAAGAGCCTAAAGAGAAGCAGATTGGCGATTTCTTCGAAGGAATCGAAAAGGATGCCTCGTAAAGTCCTACAAAATCCTCAATTCAAAGAAAGTTGCCCTCTTCATCAAAGAAAACATCATGTGCGTATACGGGTTGTCACAAATTCGAAATCATCTCGTATAATGGATCCCACTTCGAAGGGGAATGTGAAAACTCCGGCCGCGGAATTCCGAATAACCCGTCACAAGTCATCTCCCTACAGTGCCCCAAAACCAACGGAGCCGTCGAAGCTAAAGAAACAAGACTCGGGAAAATATCATCCGGAAAATGGCCGTCCAAGGCGTAGATTGGCCCGAGAAGTTACACTTTGGCACTCGGGGCTGCGTAACATCGCCGAACGGCAACCGGGAAACACCTTTTGCCCTCACATACGGAATGGAAGCCGTACTCCCAATCGAGCTAGAGATCCCTCGCTCCGTATACCGCCGGAAAGCCGATCAACGAGGTCGAATGGCTCCGCAGTCGCCATGACGAATTGGCCCTACTAGACGAACGCCGACCGAAGGCCATGGAACACATCCGAGCCTACCAAGGAAGAATGGCCAGAGCCTTCGACAAGAAAGTAAAGCATCGGGAATCCGAGAAGGTGATCTCGTTCTAAAAGAAAAGCCTCATCCGTATCAACCCTCGGCAAGAATGGGAGCCCTGTATGGGTCGGGCCATATGTAGTCCGTAAGATCTTCTCCTGAGGAGCCATGCAACTTGCACTGACGGAATCCCTTTGTACACCCAAAGTGAATGGTGACAAGCCGCGCAGATACTACGCGTAAAAAAAAAAAAAAAAAACAACAAAAAACAAAAAAAAGAGTGCTAAAAGAGTAATACCCAACTAGGTTAGAAACCCGAGAAGGAGGCCTAGGTAAAAACAGGTTGCACCAAAAAAAAAACAAAAAAAAACAAAAAAACAAAAAAAAAAAAACAAAAAAGAGAGTTCACCTGTTGAACTACGAAGACTGAGCTCCTCAAAATGAGGGGAACGTAGGCAAATGAAACGGTTCGGTCTAAAGCACAAATAAAAGCCATACTTTGGCATCAATACAATTGATCGAGACCTGGCGAAAGCGTCTCGAAAAACTCTAAAGCAATTCAAATATTCATTACAAGTTAAAAGCTCTTTGATGAGTCTAAGCCCGATTCATTCCTACAACCGGCAACCTCGCTAAGATACATAATCAAACTAATGTGTCTCGTCATGGCAAGAAAGGGATACTGGAAACCTCGCAGTCACTCCAAGCCACTGCATCCGGCCTCTCCCTTCTTCTTCCCCTCCGAGTCTTTCTCTTTTCGAACCCAGGAAAAATGTGTCCTGGGTATTCCTCCTACCAAGCTCCGGTATAGGAACAGGTCTATCAAACCGCCCTCCGTCGTGGGCCTTAGTAGCCCTAGCGTCATCCCTCATCTCCCGTAACCTAGGCCCGGTCAACATAGGAGCCCTCCTCTCCCCGTCTTTGACGTAAGCCTCTACACCGCCGCGCGTCTCCGCTCCCGGCTGCGAGGATTGGCCCTCGCCGGCCCTCCTCCTCTCGTAAACGCTCAGTCCTCCGCACCCATAATGGCCTCACGCCGCCTCAAAATAGCCACCTCGAGTCCCTCCTGCATGCCCCTCGTACCAATCCAGTACCAAGTGGTCAAGAACACCGGCCTCTGACGCTTCGAGAATGACCCGAGGAGGAAAGGCATCATACCTCCATGCTCTGGGAAAGAAATGGAAACACCGAGGGATCATCCATGGAAACAGGAGCCACCACCCCGGTGGCTACATCATCAAAGCCCTCCAAAGGAAACCCGGCTCCAAGCCAAACCGCCTAAGGACCAGAGCCGGAATGTAGAAGCTGGACTCGAGAAAGCCCCCAAGCATAACCACATGGGACCCATCCCCGCACTCGCGAGTCTCCACCCGCCAATGAGGCACCAACCATCTGATATCTTCACCCGGCGACCCGCCATCCAACGCTCCCACGAACCCCGATCATCAAAATCTACATCAACACCTCTCTGGCAAAAGTCCAAGGCTCGATCATATCGTAGGTTTCCCGCGAAGAACTCCCAAACGCTCCATCGCCCACATGTGGTCAAGAGAAACGGGCCGCCCCGCGCATATACCGCCGTCCCAAGGTAGCTAATCCGTCGAGAGCATGAAAAGTCTCCCCAAGAATCAAAGGAACGACATCTCTCGCCTGTGCGACAAATGCCAACGACAACATCCAAGCCAGAGACCGATGGCGCATCCCAAAGGAATAGACCATGAACAGTGGTGCCAAACATACAAAGTGCAAAGGCATCCCAATAGCATCATCCACCAATGCCTATGCCCTAAACTGCCGAGAAGACCGGAAATATCGAAAATGACGGGACTCAGCTGGATCATACCTGCGCTTTCTCTCCGGGGAAAGACATGAAGGAGGACGCACAATCTCGTCAACAAAAGCAAGTTCTCCTGCAAAGGTGAACCGCTATCTCTTCCTTGGGCCTCCGATTCCTCCAAGCAAGGGGTCCTCGAAATTCTTCCACAAATGGAATAACTTCAAGTAGAAGGGAAAGGCAAAAGGCATGCCTCTCTAGTATCCCAAAACGAAGAAGAAGCTCTTAAGAGGTCATAATCCTAACCACCTCTTTCGAGAGACCACAAGGGGCATCGTACCTTGTACCTTTCTTCAAAGAATGATCTTCTCTCGTGCATGATCTGCTACACCACTCAACTTTTCAAAGAACAACATTTGCCTTTCTTTGACAATTTTGGAGAATTTTTGGCCATTTCCATGGTTTTTCTCTTTTCTTTCTCCCGAAATGGGTTTTTGGACCTGAGGTTGAAGAGGATATTTGAATTTGAAATAAAGCAAGACCAGTGTCTGAACCAAAATTAAAGGACAGTTGTCAGAGTAAATCGCCCCTATCCGCGCTGGATGGGACAAGTGTCAGCTTTCCAAAAAAAATCTGCAATACCAAGCTGCTACACCAAAAGAGGAATATTCCGTCCCTGGGCTGCTCGAAACCCGTGCAAAAACCTCCCCAAACCACCATATACCAAACACCCTTGCAAAAACCAAGGCTCATGCAACACCGCATTCATATTGCATTGCATTCATAAAATAAAATCCTAAATTATTACATTCCAAAAAAAAAAAAAAAAGAGAGTGTGCATAAAAAAAAACAACAAACAAACATAAATAAAAATCCTAAATTATTACATCCAAAAAAAAAAAAATGTGTGCATAATCAGATAAATCTAAATCTCAAAAAATCAATCTGGAAGTCTCCATGTCGCCCGATGTCCTCTCAAGTTCTCCACTCTCTGCGACTCGGGCTCCGCTTCTCCTCGGTGAGCCCCGAAGTTCCTGTCAGCCCGTTCAATCCGCCGCCTTTCCGCAGAGAGGCTTCCGCTGCAGACCAACCGGCAGACGCCTCGAGCAGGGTGCAAGCCAGTGATCTCGCGGTGTGCCGTATCCAAAGGTGCGGCGTCGGACTCCCCGCACGTACGGCAGACGGCCCCGCTATGCCGCCATACGTGTCCCCGCCCGTGTGCAACCCCGAGAATGACGTGATCCGAAGGCGCACTGCGCACGGATCGGGTGAGAGGAGACAAAGGAGTCTCTCGAAGAAATCTTCGAGCGAATAGTGGAAGCCTCCCGTCCGACTGTGCGCCGGCCGTGGTCGCCGCTTTCCAGCCCGAGGAGCCCCGTGCCACTCATCCTCCCGATGAATCTCTTGCCCTCGATCACTTGCTTCGGGCGCCTTCTCGACGACCACCTCCGAAACTGCACAAAAGCAAAAGCGTCAAAAAAAAAAAAAGAAGAAGGATGCGTTTAAAGATGATGAAACAAAAGGAAAGAAAAGAAGGGGAAAAAGGTGAAACCATACCTTCATACCCTGGACGAGGCCGGGAAAGCTTTCCGTGGAAGTCGCTCGGCCGGTGGATCTGCACCCTCAATCCGACTCCCATCCCGGGATATAGGGAAAATCCTGGTCTGAGGGTAGGTCATGGATCCTAAGCCCCTTCCCTATCTGGGAATTCCGAGGTATCCTCAGCCTCCTCAAGACGAATGTCGCATACTCTGGGCTCAATCGCCACGTGTCCGAGAAAGTACGGGCTCCGCCAGAATCATCCTGTGTCACTGGACCGATCGCTCGCGGTGCATCACATCGGCGGGAGGCTCCACCGGTGTCCTCAAAGGCGAGTTCACGCCATGCCGGCGCGTCACCCTCTCTCCTGCATAATAGGGCACGTCACAGCCCACTCTTTCAAAATCCTCCGCCAGACCGCTCCCAGATCTCCCGCTCTTCAAATAAGGGCGCTTACTCTCAAACCGATCCCAAGGGGAAGAATATCATCCCCTCATCTGCCTCTGGCCTCACAAAGGAAGGCAATCCGCGTACCTCGGCAGCCGTACGCCCCGGAGCTTATCTTCTCCCGGGCATGCTCGGGACCAAGACCGCATGGCCGGATACGCCCCAACGTACTCCGCCTACCGCCGCCACACCGCGACGTGAAAACTCCAACGCCCATACCCGCGAAAAGGTAAAAAAATCCAATTAATCCAAAGGCAAAAGAAAAGTGCGTGCTCAAAAAAAAAAAGAGAGGGAAAGCAAAAAGAGAGCTTATACTTCAGTGGCAACCTCAAAGCAAGATATGGAGCTCACAAACCCTTCCTGGCCGTACCTATCAAGAGCGGCCCGCCGCGCCGCCTCTCCCCACGAGACATCTCCGCCGTCTACATGTCCTCCAAGGACTATCAAGAAGGCAAAGACTCGCCGCCCTCTTCAGATGCCTTCAAAAAGAGTGCTCGAAAAGTCCAAGAAAAGGCCTTGTAATCTGATCGGCGCGCTATCCTCTCCCCCTCCCAAACCCATAACTCCGCTATGGTCTCCACACGGCTTGCCACAGACCACCCGCATACTCCATCCCCATCCCCTTTTTGGGAATAGGGGAAAACTTCAGAAGAGCTCAAGTAGACAAGCATTGCCGTAGCTATCCCGCCACTCAATGCCGCTGGCCCACAAAGGACAGTTCATCGTTAGCCGATAGTCGTAGGGAGTAACCGTAGCCTCGCCCTGCTGTAATAAGCGGAAGGTGTGGGTCGCGCCCCACCAATGTCGCGCCGCAGCAAACATCAAGCTTTTCTTCTTAGTGGAACTTCGCCACTCGCCCTCAAGCACTCGACGAATTCTGCAGAGCCTCTCCTCCTCCTCCTCCTCCGTCTCCGACAACAACTGCCGTCTCACTCGCAAAGCTCCTCGGCCCGCATCCTGGTCCCACATGCCAATTCATGCACTCCACTCCGATCCCCGAGTCTTCATTTTCTGCTCGCCGCCTCCGTCAAAACTAACGCTTTCCGCCCGTAAAAAAAAAAAAAAAAGAGAAAATGTCAGAGAGAGGTGCATGTGCATTTAAATTGAACAGATTTATGGTGACAAAGATAACAAAGCATACAATGAGCATAGCCCCATTTTTCTCGCATGAAAGAAAACAATTTTCAAAGAAGTCCCAATGCATACATCAAAAAAAAAGATGCATTCCTACTTTAAGTAAAAACTCCGTCCCATTTTCAACAAAAAAATGCATACATGCATATCATCCATCTTACATGCAACGGGAGGAAAATCCTGCCTCCACTTTTCAAAAAATAAGCATATCCTAAACATACATACATCCCATATCGGCAAAATGCCCATTCTTTCCAAACAAAATGCATGCATTGCATCATCATTCATCAATATCAAAATTCAATTTCAAAAAAAAAAATCATCATCATCAATATTAGCAATATTTAATTTCAAAATCATCACAATTCTTCGAATTTTCACATGTGGTTTTCGAATTGAAAAAAAATGTGGCAAAAATGCCAATTCTTTTTCCCAAGCAAAGTGCACATTTAAAGCAACTCATATACTCATTATGAATATGGTAAATATCAAAATCAAAATTCAAAGCCAAGAATATCAATCATTCGAATTTTCAAAAAAAAAATTTTCTGTAAATCACCCAAACTTTTCAAACTAGAAATCAACAAAGGTACCAAAAGGGTTTCAAAGTATACCGTTCGAGATGCTATGATCCGAAGCCCAATGCCGCCAAGCACGGGTAATGCTCCTCCTCAACCGATTGCGAAAGATTGTAATGCCTCCTCATCCTGACGAGCTCCAATCCGCCTCTCCGCTACCGGCCCCAGACTGAGCGCCTTCCCCGTGTTCCATTGCTCGAAAATCGAAGAAAAATTCCAAGATTTCAAGCTTTTTGGACAACAAATTGCGCTTATTTGCGTATTTTCTCTCTCTCTTCGAATTTTCCTAAAACTAAATGGAAGAAGAAAAAGCGGCGTCGGGCCCTAATTAATACCCCGGTTTTCAAACCCTATCCGCGCGGATAGGGGATTGCAAGGGTCAAAATGACCCTTTTCGTCCCTTAAAATTTCGTGACTCGCAATTCCGGGGCCCCTAACTTGACAGAGTTAACCAAAGTCACCACAAGGAAATTACCCCATAGCCAAACGTAAGATCAGTGCCCCGAGAAAGATAACGAGATCCCGCGTATCTTCATCAAAATCTTCCCTAAGAGTCAAACGTAGCATCTGATACTTCAGAAAGATAATCAGATCCTGGGATTTTCATCAAAATCTTCCTCTGCAAATATCATAAATGCAGAGACCCAGGTGCCCCCCGGTAAAGATAACGAGATCCCGTATCTTTCATCAAAATCTTCCCTACCAAACGTAAGACCGCCCCGAGAAAGATAACGAGATCCCGCATCTTTCATCAAAATCTTCCCTAGCCAAACGTAAGACCGAGGACCCGAGAAAGATAACGAGATCCCGTATCTTCATCAAAAGCCAAAGCTCCCCGTATCTTCATCAAAATCCCCTTAAACGTAAGACCGAGTGCCCCGAGAAAGATAACGAGATCCCGTATCTTTCATCAAAATTACCCCTAGCTACGAACGTAAGACCGAGTGCCCCGAGAAAGATAACGAGATCCCGTATCTTTCATCAAAATCTTCCCAAGAAGCCAAACGTAGCACCGAGAGCCCCGAGAAAGATAACGAGATCCCGTATCTTTCATCAAAATTACCCCAAACGTAAGACCGAGTGCCTGGCAGCAAGATAATGAGATCCCGTGATCTTTCATCAAAATCATTCCCTAAGGCCAAAGGTAAGACCGGAAAGGGCCTCGAGAAAGATAACGAGATCCCGTATCTTTCATCAAAATCATTCCCCGTAGTCAAACGTAAGACCGAAGTGCCCCGAGAAAGATAACGAGATCCCGTATCTTTCATCAAAATTACCCCTAGCACAAACGTAAGACCGGAGTGCCCCGAGAAAGATAACGAGATCCCGTATCTTTCATCAAAATTACCTTCTAGCCAAACGTAAGACCGAGTGCTCCCCCGAGAAAGATAACGAGATCCCGTATCTTTCATCAAAATCTTCCCATGCAGCCAAACGTAAGACCGAGTGCCCCGAGAAAGATAACGAGATCCCGTATCTTTCAATGTACCTTCCCCAAGAAGCCAAACGTAAGACCGAGCGTGCTCCCGAGAAAGATCACCTATAGATCCTGTATCTTTCATCTAAATTACCCCTAGCCAATGTAAGAATGGCTGCACTGAGTGCCTGAAAGATAACGAGATCCCGTATCTTTCATCAAAATCTTCCCTGTAGTGAAACATAAGACTGAGTGCCCCGAGAAAGATAACGAGATCCCGTATCTTTCATCAAAATTACCCCTACTCAAAACGTAAGACCGAGCGCCCTTCGAAAGATAACGCATCTCGTATCTTTCATCAAAATTACCCCGCAGCCAAACGTAAGACCGAAAGGTTCCCCGAGAAAGATAACGGCATCCCGTATCTTTCATCAAAATCTTCCCCCTAGAATAAACGTAAGACCGAGTGCCTCCCGAGAAAGCATAACGAGATCCCGCATCTTTCATCAAAATCATCCTCCTATAAAGCCAAACGTAAGATCGATTTCCTGCATTTGAGCATACGCCTCGATTTTCCTCACAGAAAGGCTAACGAAATCCTCAAAGAAAGTTAACGGAATCCCAAAAGCCAACGGGAATCTCGAGTAAGATTTCGAACTGTTTAAAGGGCTTGAGCTCCACTGTGGATACGTAGGTAGCCTATCATTAAACCAAACCCTCGACCAAAATCCTGCCACCCTCTCCTTCGGCAAGCAGAATAACACCACCGAAAGGCTATTTCAAATTAAGGTCCGAGGCGCCTAAAAGCCATCATCATCAAGGTCCGAGGCACCTAAAACGCCTATCATCATCAAGGTCCGGGAGGCACCGAAACGCCATCATCATCAAGGTCCGAGGCACCGGGTGCCATCATCAAGGTTCGAGGCACCTAAAACGCCATCTCCTGCTGTTCGAGGGCACCTAAAACGCCATCTCCAAGGCTCGAGGCACCTAAAACGCCATCTCCAATGTCTGAGGCACTTAAGACGCTATCACTAGAAAAGCGATAAATCACAATCATCCCCAAATAGAGACCGAAACTGGTCATTCCTATCCCCACAGAAATGATAGCCATCGACCGAAAATGGTCATCTCTTATCCCTGCCAGAGTTTCTTTCCAAAGAACCGACCGTAGAACTCGCTCATCGAGTTCGAGGCACCTAAAACGCTATCATCTCCAGTGGTCAAAGACCCGAACTACAATCGGCTTGATTCCCATTCGTAGATACGTAGGTGAAATTTATCGCTGGGGCTCAAATGCAACCCGATCACTGATCATATCCCGCCAAATACGGAGCCTACCTTATCGAACACTGCACCCGCTTCCTTTCTCAGAAAGCGCCACGCCGAGGGGCTACCGTAAGTGCGTCTAATTTGAGCTTGTTAGAATTTTCGTTAGAAAATTAACTTAAAGTTATAACATTTCTAATACCTCATCAACTATCCTAACTTTTCTAACAGCGAGAAGGTAAAATGGGCAGGTTTGAGTGTTTATATGTTAAACCTTAAAAAGAACTTCAAAAAGAATAGTAAACAAAAAGAAGAAAACTAAAATAATGGCAACGGCCGGAAACACAAAACTGGCCGTCATAATTTGAATTTTGAAAAGAAATTATTCTTCTTGTCCAAAGTCAAGGTTTATTTAAATGAACAAGGCAACACTGAGGGGATCCCATCCTCATTTGAGTGAGTTTTGTATTTCTCAAGAGGTTATAAATTGAGCCCTCAAACACAAAAGTAAGGTGATAATGAATGGTTTTGTATCAAACCTTTTCATAAAATAGAGAGAGAACAAAGGGCTTAGAATTCTTCAGTAATTATGCCACTCTGTTTCTCTCCAATCTTTTCCAACTCAAACATTTCATCCACTCACTCTCAAAGAAGCTCCTAAACACTCTGTACACTTGTCAAACACTCAAGAACACAAGGAAGATTGGTAAACCCTCCTCTTCCTAACTTTTGAATCTCATCCATGGAGGCATTTTCTTCTCACTGCAACATGTAGTTCTTTCATCTTCTTGTTCTAGATCTAAGAAGATCACCATTGAAGACCATTCCCATGGATGATCTTCTGCAAAGATCAAAATTATTTTTAAAGCTTTTCTTACTTTCTTGCAAAAGAAACTCATTTTCAAAACCCTAAAAACCATTTTCAAGCATGAAATCCTGATTTTGAAGGATGTGCTCCTTCCCAAGTTAAACAATACTTAATCCTAATGTAACTCAGAGATGGTTAGGTATAGTTGATTACAACAATGAAATGGTCGAGTGATTACTGAACCAAAACCTAGGGAAATGGGGACAAGCATGGATGCAAAACCCCTTAAAATCATATTTTCTTTTCTTGAGAAGTTACAACCAGTAGTAATTTTTTTCAGACTTTGGGCCTTCCATATTCTCAATTATTGGACACAGATGAACTGATCTTGGATTGAAAAGACTGTAAATATTTTTTCAGAAAGCTGAAATCCTGAGTTTTTCCAGAGAGATGTGCACCTTCATTTTTTGGGTGAGTAAAACTCCTCTTTTCAGCCTTTCAGGAGTGGGGCCTTCACTGGTTTCTGAGAATCCAGATCTCATTTTCTGAGGTTTTTTCTTGGAAGGTTTGTAATCCCTCAAATCTTCCTGTTTTAGAATGCCTCCTTCGCACAACCTAGCCAGGTGGGTGTTTAGAACAAATCCTTCAAAATATTTGAGTTTGTATCCTAGACAATGAAGTTTCAAGACACTTGAATCCCAAAAGAAATTAATAGGTTCACTGGCTGCAAAGCATTCTAGTGAAATGGGTTTGAATCTCAAAAGGTCTTTTGAGTACCAAATCTCAATCCAAAAATCTTCCAAAAAATCATGGGATCAGTTTAAAGTCTTAAAAAGATATCCCAATTTTTACTTCTTTTCTGAGTTTCAACTTATTTTGGCCAAAACACACATACACACACACACAAATGATTTTTCAGCTTGGAAGACTCGCGTTTATGAGGCGCCGTCTGGGTGCACACCTAACGTCCTTCCGACGCGTAACATGACCTCCGAACTCAAAATCTCTGATCTCGGGCTTTTTTCAAAGTTTTGGCCTTCAAAATTAAAATGGCGTGGCGACTCCGTTTTCCGGTTTTATATTTGGTTTTTCAAAGAAACGCAAAATCGAATTCTCCCGCGAATGGCAACATCATCACAAGGCCAGTGCACTGAGAGGATATTTCGAGAGTCTTATGCCGTGCGAGGGTTCCAGATTCTCGCTCGTCATCCTTCTATATAC